>ML685787.1:6772534-6840874 GCA_007922175.1 Pelusios castaneus
GGCCCCTTCCACGATCCTCTGCCTGTCCCCGTGGCCTCTTCCTGGCTCCTCTTCCCCCCCGCAGCCCCTTCCCTGCTCCTCTGCCTGCCACCGCAGCCCCTTCCACGATCCTCTCCCCCTGTGACCCCTTCCCAGTTCCCCTTACCTGGCCGGAGGGGCCAGGCCCCTTCCGCCCTGAGCGCACTCTGTTTGAGCATGCTCAGGGCGGGCGGTTTGAAACTCCCCAGCCTGGCCTCAGCAGGACAGGGTGGAACAAGCGTTCTGCCCGAATCTGCCACTTTGCTGGGCCCCTGGGCGGAAGCACTGGAAGGCAGCTTTCCCCGGTTTTGGCTGTAGTCCGCAGATTAGCCGAACCGAGCTTTTCAGGCAAATTTCAGACCCTAAAATTCTCGGCTTATACGTGGGCATATACGGTAGCTTCATATAAAAAACTGAAATTTTAATCAGAAGTAAAAAGCCGGACAAAATCAAGTATTTTTAAAATGCTTGCCGGACAGAGTAGGGTCTATTTTGTTTTCTTGGCCATTTTTTTTATGCTATAAATTTGTGTGAATGCACCCACTTTCTCTTTTATTCTCTATGAATAATTGCTGATCTTCCTCTCATTCTGTTACTCCCAAGCCATTATATATGTGGGGCCTAATTCTGATCTCACTTATGCTAGTGTAAGTGTAACTTCAATGAAATCACTTGATTTACATTGGTGAAAAAATAGTGGGAGATCAGATAAGGCCTTGTTCATTAGTATCTGAATACTACAATGACTTTGAATAACTTCTAACCAAAGATAGCTGCAAAATATTTCATTTTTAACCTGAAGATCTTTTCTTTCTTATAAAATCCCATATTCAGCTCTCATCATTCCAGGCTTCACTAATCAACTATCCACTATAATATAAATGCCTTTGAGATCCAATGTATTAATGCTTTTGAGATCTGACATAGACATCTTATGCCTAGACAGACTGTGACCTACAGATACAATTGAGTTGATTTATCTACACTGCAGCTCATCCCTGATTACCATAGATGCACACCAGTGATGAAAATTTCTGCTGCACAATATGACAAGCAACCCCCTTGCTCCCCACCCCAACTCATTACTGTCCCCTTGAGCAGCTGTAATATAATTTCAAAAGGACACTGTGAAGATGAAAATCATATGGGTCAAATCCTGGGCTTTAGTGCCACCTTCAAAGCTGCCTTAAATGAGCAAGGAAGGAATCTCAATGAGGAGGATTCTTCAACTGATGTAGAGCCAGGAAACTCTGCAGGAGATCAGATCACTCTCTCTTCCCACACAGTAATAGCACCTATGTTGTGGCACCATAGTCGTATGATACACAGTTGTTTTTCTGTAGCCTTTCACACAATACCGAACTAAAGCAGTTCCTCTGCCACCACCTCACTACTTCTGGCGGTGTGCTCAGACAGTGTTAAGCTTCCAAGGAACCCACCTGGCCACAGGACTCTGAGGGGAACTAGGAGAGTTAACCTAGTTTGTCTGTATGATCTTATTCAGGTAATTTCTGCAAGGAGGGAGAGATGTGCATTACCTCCCAGTCTACTTCACTGCCATAAGGACCAGGGCATAGTGCAGTGGAGTCACCTGAACCCTACTTCCATGTAGAGGAGGATGGATCCACGTATGGAGGATGTATATGCCTCTTGAGTTTGAGGTTGGAGGGAAACCATCTGGCCGAGAAATACTTAGGCGTTTGCTCAGAGTTTTACATATTCAAACTTACAGTACATATATTAAGTAATTGAATACTCCCATGCTACTGAGAATTACGTGTTATGAGACAGAGAGGTAGGTAAATCAATGGCAGAGACTGGATTAGAACTTGGGGTTTCCTGACTTGCAGCCCAGTGCTTGTTGCCCCAAACCATGCAATTTTCTGAAAGTGCAGAGCACTTGTTTTTGTTGTTGTTGCCTCACATGACTTAAAACTTGGAGGTCTCTATCAACAGTGATGCCTACATCTGTACAGGAAACCCTTCACTGTGGGCACTGAGTTATGCAGCCATTGAAGCCACCACAGGCAAAGGTTGGAGTTGGCTGTTATGTGAACAGAACTTTCAAACGGAATTTCTCTTGGACTTTTTCAGCAGTTTTTGGCAATGCAATTGTCATTGTGTTCAAGCAGAAACTACTTACCCCCTGATAATTTCACAGTTCCCATTGGTTACCATTGCAGCTTGCTGTAAATTGCAGTCACTTGTGATGATGGGCCCCAAAGTTGAGCAAAGCTGTAATTTCCATCTACCCCCCAGAAACTTCCAGGTCCCCCGTTTGAGTCCCTTTTTTATGTATGTCATAGCATACCATTTCATAGCTTGATATGATGGAGGTATTGGAAGATGCTGTGGATGACACATTGGCTATAGAGAGGCACATGCCTTCCCTGAGATCTGCATGGTACAGGGTGAGGCAGCTTGCTCTCACTGGGGTAGAGCATGTAGGGCAAACAACCCTAGCTTCTTTTCCTTTGCTTTTTAGCCAGTTTTTAATGCTGTTTTAATCAATAGGCTGGTTGAACACCATGTGGGGCTGTGTGCATTCATCAAGAGATAGCAGCTCTGCCCTGTGCCTGTTGTTCTAGGCTGGTACAAATGGGGTGGAGAACTCTCCATGCACACCTGCCCAGGGACAATGGCCCCCTAACAGAGACAAGAGTTTCCATTTCGTTGTGTTAATAAGCATCTAAAGTAGTGCGAATTCCAGATAATATAGCTCAAGGAAAGTACCATGTTCTATTCATTTATGTATTTTGGAATTTTAGGCCTCACCTTGCAAACTTACTCATATGAGTATCCTTATTGAATGGGGATACTAACATAAATAAGGATTGGATGCACGAATAACCATTCAAGAAGGGTTGAGAACTACATACAACAAATGTTGTTTTACTGTGCAGTCAGGTATTTTCTAAGCTGTGTTACAATGTTTGCAGGGATAAGAAAGGGGCCTTACAGCAAGATGGGGGGAAAAGAAACCAACAGTGAATGCCTAAATGGAGACACTAGGGAATTAGAAGGGATGTAAGATAGTTTAAAGAGCTGAAACAACAAAGCATTTTCCTCGAACAAGTGGAGTGACCTCTGACCCTTAACCTAAAATTGGAGGCGAACAGGAAGTGGAGCTTGTTTTATAAGTACAAATGACTGTAAAATGTATAACTAGGCTTTCCTACCAGATAACACAAAGGCATCAGCAGCCCAGGAACCCTAACACTTTAGTTTCAAGGTTTGCAGGGTGAACAATGAATGTTTTCAGTTCTGTGCATTTTCCTGTTAGTTCTCAGGCTTCAGGAGAGCAGAGCTTCTTCCAACTCCATGTTTTCTATGTAAATGTGGATCCCAAGAAAACCTGAACAAATCATTATCATCCATCCCGTTGCATAGGGTATGGTTACCAAGCTAATAAATCAGTGCTTTCCCACAGCATGCTGAACCGAAGCAGAATAATAATAAATGACAATTATGTAGCACTTGGTTTTTAAAAGTGCTGAGCAGACATTAGCCAGAGATGAGTAGTTCAGATCTGGATCTTAACTTCGTGGTTTGGGCCCATTTATCTTCTTAATAGAGTAAAGAAATAGTAAAGCAAACCCTATGACTAGTTGTATCACAGAAAACATTTGTACTAATTATGAATCGATAGATTCTTCATATTGCATGTTTCCTGACTAGACCTCATTTCAGTGGCTTTATACTTAAAATAATTTCACTGTATTTAGTGCCAACCCACTATGTTATTAAATGCCCCAGACTTACAAAGCTAAAAACAGTTCGAGAGGTTCTATTAAGGAGGGAGAATTTATTATATTGATTTTGTATAATTTTTCTTAAATCTTTAGTGGAGAATCATTCTTTCGTCCAGTGACTTTGGAAATCAGGCTGAGAAGATCACAGTCTTAGTTAAAAACCTGGATTGACTTCAGGTGCGTGAATAGGTTAGCTACAATGGAGACTACTGCACAAATGTCTTCTCTGATGCCATTCCCAAGAGAATGGGTCAGAATGACTGGCATATTTCTTGCCCATTGGGGCATGGCCAGTCTGATCACCAAAAGCAGTAACTCATGATGAATCTCAGTCAGCCTAGTTTTAATTCCCTATCCTGCCCTTCCAATGATTAATGTAAATTCTTCTTAGTGCTCATAACAAAGGGCTATGTTTGGACAGTCTTACATCTTGCTGAGCAATACATTATTCTGCAAGTAGTTGGTCTGAATTCCATGGGACTATCTATGTAACAAGATAATACACAACATGAATGATGGTGGCAGAATCTGGCCCATATAATTTGAACTATTTTTATTGTAGGACGTTCTTGAATTTTTAAAGATTTGCTTTTGTTTTGTGAAAAATAATGATTTTGTAGAAAATGTATTTTCATTATAACATTTTGTTAGGAGTATTTTTCCTTTTGTTAGGAGTATTTTTCCCAGCACTAGTAAGTAGTGCTCAAGATCAGTAACTTCAACACTGGAGATGAGTGTTTTTCCGAATTTGACACTAACATTACAAAGCAATATCATTTTCTCTTACAATAATATTTCCATTTCACTGCTTTCCACTGACATGTTCCTTATGGAAACTTTTCCTGTTCCTATTATTCAGATCATACTGCTCAGATTTCTTTAGGGCATTATTAATAAGCTGGACAATGCTAAAAGATTTGACAACTGATTTAGACAGCAGTGCTTTTTTAAAATAAGAATCATTCTTGTTTTACATTGATATCTTCTAAAAACATATTGACAATGTCATTTTTCCAGTGTTAATACAACCAGAAAACAAAAAACATAGATAATTGGGCTGACTCAAAGCTGTATGTATTTTGAGGAGGTGGTTGTGTTTTATTTTTACTTCATGTGAGTGTTTCACTGAAGCTCAATGATCCCTTGAACAGTGGAAGACAATCTGTTAATTGAAACCTTGACTTTTTCTTTTCTTTTCTTAAAGCCTAATTTAGACTAGATTTCAAAAACTATTTAAATAAACAGTCTTCCTTCCCATTAAAAATGAGTGTGTCAGGTTTCTGGGTATTTCAATAATCTCCACTTAGTTTTTCACAATAGGCCTTAAAAATGCTGAGGAGGACAATGCACTGAGATCATATTTTGACCGTGAATGGAGGGTGTGTGGTGAGGGAGTGGGAAATGGGTAGGATCTTCCTATTATAGCACAAATGTTTACATGTGATTTGTGAAGACTTGCATGGTCACGATAGACTGTATGTGTGTTTGGTTTACTGTTAATAGGGGACATTGAGGCGCTGATTCTCAGATCTGGGTGAGGAATACTTGGGTGACCCAGTGTGGGAAGGTGCAAAGGAAGCTTTAAGCCTGGGGCTGTTCTGTGCCAGGTCCGCATTGTGCAGGACCTAGAGCAGCTTGAAGGTGATGCTAACAAAGAGGCGCAAACTGCCCTTGTGCTATGGAGAACATAGCCCAATGTGTTTCAATTTGTAGCAAAGGAAAAATGTCATTAGAACACCTACTTAGAAAGCATTGGGAGTGAGATCTTGTCAACATTGGCTTTTTAGCTATCAGTACAGCTGCACCACTGTGGAGTAGTAGTGTAGAGATGATTTATACTTGTGCAGTGCCTATTGAACACACGGTTCTAGAGTGGAGTAAACTGCATCAGTACAATTTGTATCTACACTGAGTCCTGACAGTGAAGTTGAACATAATGCTGCTTGCCTCGACCTCTGCAGCCTGAGGGCTTGTCTACTCTAGGGTTGGGATTGTAATTCAATTTTATATTGTTGAATTACAGAAGGTAAAGTGAGTGATCACAGCAAATTGCTTGCTTGGGGTCTCGCATCCCCACTGCTTACGTTACTTCTTGAAGTGCATTGCACTGTGAGTAATAGCCACAGGCATTTATGGGGAGGCAGTTGTCAACTCACCCC
Source organism: Pelusios castaneus (assembly GCA_007922175.1). Taxonomy (NCBI): domain Eukaryota; kingdom Metazoa; phylum Chordata; order Testudines; family Pelomedusidae; genus Pelusios; species Pelusios castaneus. The sequence continues at coordinate 6,778,464 of ML685787.1, forward strand.
CCCACCCCGCATTTCTAAAGGAAAAAAAAAGCAGGAAAAGCTTTCCTTGCTGTTTCCCTGCCTCATGCACAACAGACAGGCACAGTGCTGCATGCAGAGAGAGGAATTAAGTGAAAACTTTCCCCAGCTGCAGGCAGGGGAGGAGCTATGTTGATATGGTGTAGCAGACAGGAAAAACCACAAAAGCTGTTCTTTGGCTACATGGACCTAAATTTGAAGTGTAGATTTCTACCTCAGTGCTATGCCACTTGCAGGGGTGGTATTAGCAAGTCGAATGACAACGCCATTTTTTTCTAATTTACTGCTTTGGCAGTGGAGACACAGAAGGTCAAGTTAAGCAGCATTTTGTCGAACTTCACTGTCAGTGTAGACCAGGGTTGTGTCTCCACTGTCGGACCAGTAAACTCTCTCCCTCATTCCAGCAAAGCAGTTCAGTTGTTTCCAAGAATGAGGCTAGAGAAAAATTGTTTTACCCATGTTAAAAAATTCAAGCCTCTTTTGAAAAGATCTAGAGCCCTCATGCTTTGGAACAGGGACTGTAACTTCGTCAGGAGGCTTCAGGGAGGTGACTTTTTGCTATCCCCAGGAAAAACGACCCAACTTTGGCAAAGTTGCAAGAATTTGAAAAATTGCAGTTTGTACATGTCCAGAAGAGACTTTGACTTTAGCAGTTAAATTCGCTCATGATTCCATCTACACCGAGTGTGCTTTAGCCCAGGGCTCCACAAGACTTCCTAAAAGTTGCAACTCTGGGTTACTGTTGGCTGTACCGTATCCCGGTCTGGGCATCTGAACTGAGAGCAGAGAACCAATCTCTTCTGTGTTCTCTAGGACCCTCTGCTGGACCCAGGTAACATGGAGGAGGAAGCTTCCTGATTCAAATGCAGAGGGGATGAGAGCCAATTCTGCAATGAAGGAGACTGTTGGCAATTGGAACCATTCCTTTATTTGTTGCAGAAACTGGAAGATGTGTAGTGAATGAGGCAGGGGATTGCAAGGGTGAGGGGCAGTCTCCTAGGTAAGGCAATTGAATGTTGCTCTGGAGATTGGGTTCAATCCCTGCTTCTTCCAGAGAGTTCCTATCCAATGATGGGCACATCACTTAAAACAAACTTTTCATGGGTCACTAATTGTGTGTTCTTCTATTTTGTGGGTTCCTGACTTGAGATCTGGGGTCTGATTTGCTGTCAGAAGTGCTGAGCACTCAACCACAAATGAAGTCAATGGAATCTGCGGTTAGAACACATAAAGTTCTATATAGAACCAAGTACTCCTGAAAAATCAGGATTTAGGGGTCTCAAATCGGGCATTCCAAATTAGTGGATTAGTGGCGTTTATTTCTGCTCATCTCACAAAAGTGTTATGAAAATAAACGAATGTTTGCGATGCACTCAGGACCTGTATCAATGAGTGCCCTAGTAAAACTCAGGAGTAAATTAATAATTCTGTCTTCACAGCAGAGTTTGAATAGCGTGTCGTAATTAAGGCTGAGTTTGAATAGCATGTCGTAATTAAGGCTGAGTTTGAATAGCGTGTCATAATTATGGCATGTGGCTACATATTGAACGACAAGGAGAAAACAATATGTTAATGAGCAGCTCTTCAAATTAACGTAGTCCATTGTGTGTACTAAATGAGGCTGGATCCTGTGGGGAAAATAATATATGATCATGTAATAAAGACTGTATTATAATGTATGCGCACAAGAAGGCCTAATTAAAGTCACACAGGCAAGCTTAATTCTGACATTTCCTAATTTTTGAGTGCTTAATGTTCTTTTAAACATGGCGGGGGTTGTGGCTAATCATCTATAGATTATTCACTCAAGACTAAAATGGTTCTGAATCATTTGTGCTTCACATGCTAAAAATAAATGATCTTGTTTTAATCAAGAATAACTAGAAAAAATTCAGCTCAGAATCTTCTTTCCAGAAATGTATGTGAGAGAAAAATGATGGGGTGCAGCAGGTCTTGCCCCCTCTCGTCTAGCAACGCAACAGCAGTGCAACTGCATGATAACGCTCTTGCAGTCCTAACTCATGAGATGCTAGTGCATAAGAAAATACCCCGCTAGAGTAGTTTGGTATACTTTTTTCATAGTATTAAATTGACAAAAATCTCACTTTGGATTAGTGGCTAGTTGAATTCTGAAGTTGTGTTTGAGTGATAGGAATGCAAAATAGAATCACTTAAAATGAAGTTGGAAAGAGGGGTCTTTTTCTCTTTTTGAACATACTGCCACAATTCTGGCGGGTGCTAGTCATCATAACCCTCCTGCTAGCCTATGGGCTTCATCCTGCACCACTGAAATGAATGGAAGTATTGCCATTGATGTCAGTGACTGCAGGCTCAGGCAGTAGGGGGGCTGGACAGAACTACTAAGAAAGTGGAATAATTTGCTTGTGACTGACATAAGATGGGTAAACAAAATTCGTCCTTAGTGCTGTCAGCCTCTGTTATCTTTGGGAGCTTGGTACCATACTTTGGATCCCAATTCATGACCTTCCTTGTGTGGAATTGCTGGTGCTTGTCTAATTGAAAAATAACTAAACTGAGGTTTTCTTTTTGTTTTTTTTCTTCCTTTTTAAATTCAGTGCAAAAAAAAAAAAAAAAGAGTGGGGGAGGGATTGCTGTTGATCTGACTTTACATACCACATTTCAGCCCCAAGCACATTTTTATGGCTGAGTAATAAACCCCTGGAGATAAACGTTTATAATGGAAAAAGCAAGTTAACCTTAACTAGAGCAGCACCTTACAATAACACATTTAGAATCTACAAAAAATCCTTTTGCTCCCCAGGGTACTGTCACAGTGAGGAAGAAGTATAATAATAGTTTAATTTACCATAAATACATAACATATTTTATGGTGATTTGATTGTGTTGAAAAATTTCACCTGCTAGATTTTAAAAAAGCAACCTCTTGGTAAACTTATTGCAGTTGGATTTCTTTTCCATTGACTTGTAGTCTCAGTGGAGTGAAGAATACAGCTTTTATAAATGGCTTTAGTTTTAGACGCTAGCTAATAAAAATAGATTTCCTTTCCTTTTGACTTGTTTATGAAGTTGAAAAATGACTAGTCAGGTCACTGGTGTCTGACAAAGCTAATATCTGTAGCCCTTCAGGTGGCATTGAGTAAAACAATATGGCATGACTGAATGATCCATTTTCCTCAGTGAATGTGAAATTAAAAAAGGCAATCTCAGGCACACCTATCACAAACAGGAAAATCCCTCATAACCTTCAAAACTAAAAAGCAAGATAAATCAAGTATGGCATCAAAACTGCAGCATATGGGAGACTCCGGCTGATTACAGATTTTGAATATCAATATGAAACAAAACATTGCAACAAATATAAAAAGGACCTGTAATTTGAAGCTGTTATTTTGATAGGGTGGGATTATTATGGCAACAAGGAGCTGTCTGTCTGGCTCAAATCTTCTTCCATGGGTTTTGTGGTCTCTGGAGCTATTACGACTGCTGCCTCTGGTCTGCTGCCAATGTCTCTGTGATGCCAGAATTGGCCATCTACGATTTCCTCCATTTAGGGGTGGAGTCAAAGAGGCAGATTCTTAGCTAATGTAAATTGTCATCATTTTTATCAGTGGACTTCAATGGAGGAATGATTCTACACCAGCTGAGGATCTGTCCCAGACCCTGACCAATATAACTATCACTTTTGGAAATGACACCAGGAAATACTATAGGAAATCAAAGCAGAGTTCCTAGGAAGACTTTCTATCCCATCTCCACCCCAGCAATAGATTTAATGTGTAGAATCTTGTGTGAGGAAACGGGGATGTTAAATTTTGAAATGTTTGCTTATATTCCCTTCACGTACACATTGTAATGTAGAAACACAGAGGCTGCAGCTGGATGTCATTTTTTTGACATGACTTACTGTTACATGGACCACATCTCATATGTATTAAGCTAGTATTGTACAATTATAACAAACAAAGAGTCCCATGGCACTTTTATAGACTAACAAATTTATTTATTGCATGAGCTTTTGTGGGAGAAATCTGATTTCATCAGATGCTTGAAAATGGAAAACCTACAGTATGGGAGGGAAAAATAAACCCAGTGAAGTGTGAGTGACAGGTTCAAGTTAGACTATTTCAGCAAATCAAACAAACTGTTTAGGTTCAAACAGTGTGGAACAACATATAAGAAGGTTGGGAGCTTGATAAAGGTAAAAATAACTTTTTATAATGAGAAAGCCATCCCATATCTCTATTCAAACCCAAGTTAATAGTGTCAAATTTGCATATGGATTCTAACTCTGCAGTTTCTCTTTGAAGCTTTGATTTAGAATTAACCTGTTTAAATACTGCAACAGAAATGTCTTTCATGGAGTGAGCAGGAAGATTGAAGTGTTCTCCTATAGGTTTTTAAATGTTGCTATTTCTGATGTCATATTTGTGTCCATTTATTCTTTTGCACAGAGACTGTCCTGTTTGTCCACTGTATAAGGCAAAGGGGCATTGTTGGCACATGGTGCCATATTTCACATTGGTGGATGAGCAGGTGAATGAGACCTTGATGGAGTAGCTGGCTTGATTAGGTCCTACAATGGTGTCATTTGTGCAGATATTTGGGCAGAGATGGCAACTTACATGTGCTGGCTGCAGCAGCTGCTGCTCTCCAGCCCTGAGACAGCCAGAGGAGGGGGATGCACTATTATTTTACTAATTTTAATTTATAATTTTATTATAAGTCAATGTAATGATAGTTTTATTAATAGTAAGATACATTTCTAAATTTGCTAACTGTCCCCCTGAGTGAGAAAAAATTTGAAATGTGTACCCTCACACAAAAAGTTTGGACACCCCATTTTAAAAAGCTCTGTAATAGGCTTCTAAGGGAGATTGTAAAATCATCATTATTGGAGGATTTTAAGAACAGATTGGACAAACACCTGTTGTGGATGGTCTAGGTTTACTTGGTCCTGCCTCAGGAGGCTAGACTAGATGACCTATCAGGTCCTTTCCAGCCCTATATTTCTGTGAGTCTTTCAGGATTGAGGCATAATTATAGAGCATGTTTCTACAGCATGTTATAGTGTGAACACGTAGAGTCTACTCTTTTGGCATCCTTTTAATTAGGCTGGAATGAATTCTCTATTAATATGGTAAATTCTACTTGTATAACTGAGGGGGGCAAAAACTTGAATAAAAATAATCCAGAAATGTATAATCGTTTTTAAGTCAATTGTAACCAAGTGAGAAGTGGAAAGAGACAAAAATGATATGGAATCAAAAAGACTTTAGTCAGGCTGTACAACTTGTACTAATGTTTGAGTTTATCCTCTGAATTTCACTAGCTTTTTGTTTTCTGCTGTATTGTGAAAGCAACACCAACACTCTGAGGCCTTGTCGACTCTAGAAAGTGTTCTTGATGCAAGTTACAGCAAGAGACAAAAAGTGCTGTAATTGCAATGGTTGTGTGTGTCCACTACAGCATTTGCTGCTGAAGTGTGTTCACAGTTGGTGCTCTGAGAACAGTGCATTGTGGGCAGCTATTCCACTATGCTGCTTGCCACGGTTTGCCGCTATGAGCTGTGGGGAGACTGAGAGGATTGAAGTGCATCATGGGTGTGAGCTCAGTGCTCCATGATGCAGTGATTTCCAACCTGCCATTCCATGGGTTTCTGAATGCATTTCGCGGCATTTTTTCAGTGGCCCTCTGCTTCCTGAGCGCTTGCCACTCTATCTGAAAGGATCTTGAACTGCTCTCCACTGCTGCAGTCAGCATTCTGAAGACATCACGGCTGGTCATGCGGAATAGCATGTGCTCACAATCTTAACAGGAATCCGAGGCACCTGACCTACTGTGTGCAATGCAAACAAACAGCACTAGATTACTGTTTGCATTCAAAGAAATATCGCACATGCTGTACCAGCCCTTCTGGGCCTGTGAAATAAGAACTGACTGGTGGGATTATATTATTATGCAGGTCTGGGAGGATGAGCAGTGGCTGCAGAGCTTTTGAGTGCTCAGTGCCATCTTCATGGAACTCTGGGCAGAGCTCGCCTCTGCCCTGCAGTGCAAGGACACACAAATGAGAGCTGACATCTGTGGAAAAGAGTGTGGTGATCTCTGTGTGGGCTCTGCCATCTCCAGACTGCTGCCAGTCAATCGCTATTCAGTTTAGAGTTGGGAAGTCCACCATTGGAGCTGTGTTATCGCATGCATGCAGGGCCATTAATCGTATTATGATATGAAAGTCCGTAAGTCTTGGCAAATGTGTGTGAAATATTAGATGGCTTTGTGGTGTTGGGATTCCCTAACTGGGGCAGAGTGATAGACAGTACGTATATCCCAGTTTTGGCCTTGGCTCATCTTTCGATGGCGTACATCAATAGAAAGGAGTACTTCTCCATGGTATTGCAGGCCCTTATAGATCATTTGGGTCATTTCACTGATACTAAGGTGAGGGAGTCACAGAAGATTCATGATGCATGCATCTTTAGGAACACTGGCTTGTACAGAAAGCCACAAGCAGGAATTTTCTTTCCAGACCAAAAGATCCCAATGGGGGATGTTTAAATGCCCATAGTAATCGTGGGAGACCCAGGCTACCCCTTATGCCATGGCTCATGAAGCATTATACGGGCAACCTGTATAGCAGCAAGGAGCACTTCAATAACAGGTTGAGCATATGCTGAAAGATGGTTGAATGTGCCCCATGGTTATAACTGCCTGCTGTGCACTCCATAATATTTGTGAAGCTAAGAGAGAAAAGTTTTTTCCCTGCGTGGAGTGCAGAGGTGAATCGCCTTGCATCTGAGTATGAACAACTAGGTATCAGGGCTATTAGGCTGCGTCTACACTGGTAAATTAAGTCGACTTAAGCTTGGCTTAAGTTGACTTAATGTGCCCTGTGTCTACACTACACTTTGCTTAAGTCGACTTAAGCAGCTTGCTTAAGTCAACTTAAGGAAAATAAAGTCGACTTAATGAAAATTAAGTCGACTTTATTAAACCACCTTTCTACTTGACCTAAGGCTTAATTCGACTTTCTAAAGTCGAATTAAGCCAGTGTAGCCCTGGGGTAGCCCTAAGTCGACTCAGGGCTACCCCAGAACTACACCAATGCCCTCCCTGCCGGGGGGGGCACAGGGGGAGCCTGGCATGCCCCCCAAAGGGCAGGGCATGTGGGCACAGTGTGACACTGTCTGGATTTAGGGAAGCATTTATGATATTATTTTCTGTGGATATCTCATAAATGCTATAATCCATAGGAACTATGTCATGTTTGGTATCAATAGAAAGGTAGTAATTTGCTGGGAATGATTATATAGTTTATGTCTAGGAATTCTATTTTGATTAGAAGTTAAGAATTTGATGTTATATCCATACTTTAACTTGTGTCATTCTGGAGGAATGTCTTAGATGGGAGGGTGTGAACAACCATTGTCTCCTTAATGTTTAGGAATTTGCCAGGTGATATGGTCCGAGGGAGTAAACTGATGAGCCATTAAGGATACAATGGTTGTATTCTTTATGTCCTCAGTGGCTCATCAGGATACTCCCTGGGACCTTTCTACCTGCCAGGGTCCCTGTCCCCCTTTGCCCCATTGTACATAGGGGGTGCTCCCCCCCACCACCGTGGACCTGCCCAAGGTCCCCCTAGCCCCACAAAGTCAACTAGAGCATCCAGTGTGGACGGTCTAGGTCGACTTTGTAAGTTCCCCTTTAAGTCGACTTTAATTTTAAGTGTAGACACACTAAGTCGACTTAAAAGTGCAAGTGTAGACATAGCCTTAGAGAGGTAAAATGGGGGGCCATTCAAATCCAGGAGGCCTGGAGGAGTCATTTTGACAATGAGCACCAATAAGGTACATCTTTTAACAGCACTGTGCCATGCTATCGCTACCAGCCAGCTTACACTGTGTATCAGTGTGGGCTGCAGCTGCTATATGCAAGAGACAAATAAAGATTGCTTATTCTTCAAAATAAATAACAACACACACAAGAAGCTTGACTGGAGCTGTGACAGCATGAGCTATGACAGCTGGATTTAAGTCCAGCTATCATTCTGGAAGTTATCTGAAGGGATGGAGTGAAAGGGGTACTGAGACGGACTGGGAGTTTGGTATGAATGTGTGGGTGTAGCTTGGGGAGATCATGGAAAGCAGATCTGTATTGGCTACAAGGGTGGCGGGATGAAGTGAACATGTATGAATTCAGTCTGGAACTTTATTAGTGATTTTGGTAGCTCCATTTGGTCCTCCAGGCCTTTTATCATGCTATCACTTGCTCCTGGTTTTCCTTCCTCTCCTCCATCAGTTTTCTGATTTTCTTGATGCCATTTATCTCGATGCCATTTTTTTTCCTCCCCGCCTCAGAGGACTGGAAATGTTCTTTGAATATCTCCTTTTTGCTTCTCCATGGTCATTTTCTTATCAGTCATGGGTGGCTGGCAGATATGGAGGGTTTTCCCTCTCAAGGGCACATCTATAGAAGCACAATAAAAAATGAACAGAAACATGACTGTCATTGTGGATAGTTCTCTGAAGATGTCCGTACAGTGTGCGGAGGCGGTCAAAAAAGCAAACAGGATGTTAGGGATCATTAAAAAGGGGATAGAAAATAAGACTGCAAATGTATTATTGCCCTTATAGAAATCCATGGTACGCCCACATCTCGAATACTGTGTACAGATGTGGTCTCCTCATCTCAAAAAAGATATTCTAGCACTAGAAAAGGTTCAGAAAAGGGCAACTAAACTGATTAGGGGTTTGGAGAGTGCCTCGTATGAGGAACGATTGAAAAGGCTGGGCCTCTTCAGCTTGGAAAAGAGGAGACTGAGGGGGGACATGATAGAAGTATATAAAATTATGACTGATGTGGAAAAAGTGGACAAGGAAAAGTTGTTTAAATACTCCCATAATACAAGAACCAGGGGTCACCAAATGAAACTGATAGGTAGCAGGTTCAAAACAAATAAAAGGAAGTTCTTCTTCACACAACGCACAGTCAACTTGTGGAACTCCTTACCTGAGGAGGTTGTGAAGGCTGGGACTATAACAATATTTAAAAGGGAACTGGATAAGTTCATGGTGGCTAAGTCCATAAATGGCTATTAGCCAGAAAGGGGTTAAGAATGGTGTCCCTAACCTCTGTTTATCAGAGGATGGAGACGGATGGCAGGAGAGTGATCACTTGATCATTGCCTGTTAGGTTCACTCCCTCTGGGGCACCTGGGCACTGGCCACTGTCGGTAGACAGATACTGGGCTAGATGGACCTCTGGTCTGACCCAGTATGGCCTTTCTTGTGTTCTTATGACTGTGATGCAATAAGAACATTGATTCATTACTGTAAAATACACCTCTTTCTCACTGTCCCCTGGCAACTGCACCGCTCGATGATCAGTCAGGGCATGATGAATTGTGCCCAGAGGGATGATGGAACTCATGCTAGGGAAAAAGTTATGGTTGATTGTTTGGGGTACTGATGCAAGTAGATAGGGACAAAATTTCAAATTGTGCCACCATTTTCCTCAGGTGGGGGCCGATATCTCACTTCTTTGAGTAATCAGCCATGCTAGGTGCATCTCCTCCATGCAAACAGCTTAAACCAGGTCCCTATGCTGCTTGCGTGTGTGCTGCATTGGTCCATGAACAAGTGATTGTTGATTGACATGGGAGAGTTTCCTAGAACAGGGGAAGAAAAAAAGCAGCTCTGCTGAGGAATCTGCAGCAGAAGATTGATGAGTACCACCAGGAAAGTTTCTTAGTTATCTCTTTGGAGGATTCCTGTGAAATCTCGGTGTGCATTAATGCACTTTTCCACCACACTGCTTACCTGTACAGGGGAATGGAAATGGCAAGCACATGCAAAGACATCTACTCTTGTACATTTCTATCCCTTCAACCAGCTGTATAATTCAGCAAAGCGAAGGATGTCTATACCTCATGCAATCGAGCAGCATCAGCTCAAAAAAATCAGTTACCCAAGCTCCTCTCTTCTGCATCCAACACACCATAGCCGGAGGACTGGAACACTCCTCATCCATGTCTTCTTCGGTGGGCTTGAGTCTCTGGGCTTGAGTCTCTGGGCTTGGTGAGGTATCCACGGGTTGTTGAGCAGTGGAGGTAGGGTTGCTATGGAAGATGGCTTCCAGCTCATTATAGAAGCAGCAGGTCTTTGGCTCTGCACCAAAGTGGGTGATAGTTTGACTCCCTAGCATTTTAGTACCCCTGCTGTAGTGTCTTGATTTTTGTACAGCACTGTAGCATGTCCCATTCATAGGTTTTCTCCACCACTAGACAAGAAATTTGATGGTATGCACTGAAGTTCATTCATTTGGAGCAGAGTGGGGACTGCATAGCTTTCTCACTCGCCCCAGATGCTGATCAGATCCAGAAACTCTGGTGTGCTCCAAGCAGGTGAGTATTTGGTGCATGGAGTTGCCATGGTCAGCTGGGAAAACGAGATGTGAGCTCTTCATGCTGACCAAGCAGGAAGTGGAATTTCAGAAATTTCCAGGACTTCAAAGGGGTTGCAAAATTAGGGGTCTTGAGTCAGCAGAGGGCAGATTGCCGAGCATACAGCACCACTGTTTTAGTGCAGAAAGCTTACTTCAGTTAACAAAAGTCTGTGTTGTAGACCAGATCTGAGAAACGTTGGTTTCATTCTACTGATCAAAAGGCAAGAATGGGATACAAACACTTTAAGGCCTTGCCTACGACTATTTTGCTGACCAATGTCAGCTTTTTTCAACAAAACAGTGCTGGTCTAACACTGCAATCCACCCCTCTTGCTGACAAAACTGCCCTGTTTTTTTTTCAAAGAAAGCCACCTCAATGAGAGAAATAAAGCTTTTTTTCACCCAACTTAAAATGATAGAACATCAGTCTTCATTGTTCCTAAGATATGTGGCTGATAGCCATCACACACCAAAACTTTGTAGGTTTCCAGGTTGCTCTGGGAAAGTGAGAGATTTTTAGCCCCTCTGTACCCTTAGAGAACCAAGCCCCATTGTGGTAGACACTGTTTTAACACACAGTAAGAAGCAGTCTACTTTGAAGGTCTTTCAGTCTAAACAGATGAAAGGGGAAACAGCACACGGAAGCGAAGTTAGTTGCCCCTGGTCACTCTGCAGTTTAGTGACAGAGCTAGTATTAGAATCAGGAAATTCTGATTTTCCTGTCCTGAGCCCTCTCATCTAGATCAGTGGTACTCAACCACTGTGTCACCAAACAGTGCTAAGTGTGTTGTGGTGAGCTGGGGAAAAGGCCGGATTCCGCCTGGCGGGGGTGGGGGAGGAGTTGGCGTGTCTCATAGGGTCACAATATGCTGCCAAGTGTGGTTATGACCTGCAAAAGGTTGAGAATCACTGAGCTAGATTACACTTACTGGTATGTCCCTGAAAACAGTTTCAAATCTGTAGTTTCTCATCTAACTCTGAAACAAATGTAATGAAAATTGACGTCTTTTCAATTGATGAAGCAGTTCTAAGCAAATTATTAGGAACTCAGTTTATCCTCCATTCTTTCTCGTGTCCTTGATATAGTATTTATCTATAACAATAGCTTGGGAAATATTGTACAGTACTTCACCTCTGATTGACAGAGATCTAAATGCTATTCATTCTTTCTATATCCCACTTACAGGAAATATTTGAGTGAAAGATCTTGCTGTATAAAAGAGGCAATTTTCTATCTACTGTTGGATTTACTGCTTTTAAGAATCACTGTCATACATAAACAAAAACTGGTCGTCTTTTAGGTTTTTTTCCCCCCAAACTTGGTCAGATCAAAACTTTGGCTGATAGTTTTAAGGGCATCTTTGCTATATTTTGTGGATAGCTGAAGGAATTAATCAAAATGTTGTACAAGGCTGGAATATTACCTAGTTGTTAATTGGCAGGTTGAACTTTTATGGGTTTCTGGTACCCTGGCGATACATGACTATTAAAAATTGCAGGTGGTTCAGAGGGAGGGGAGGGGAGTTCCCGTGCTCGCAATATATTATAAAACTGTATATTTCATGTGCCTCTTGTGAAAGTGGAGACTCTAATACTCTTTCACAATATAAGCTCATTAAAGAATCTTTATGGATCTCATTAACTAAGGGTTTTCTCTGGGAGCACTGAAAAGTGTAATGCTTATGGAAAGAAACACAAAAATAATTAGCCTCAGTGGTGTCTCTTTTGGCTTAACTGAAACAGTGTAGTACTTAACTGCACCCATCAGTTCTGAGCTTAAACTTTTGATAAGCACAAAGTTTTGTCCATGATTTGGAAGGTCTTCTCGCTTCTACTGACAGAGGTGAGCAAAAGGAAATTGGAATTAGGCTGAAATAGTCGCTTGCTTCCACATGCCCTGGAAATGCCAGCTAGTACAGAACGATATGGTACAACTTCTCTTCAACATGGACTACCATGACACATCCACCCTGTTCTCCATTCTCTAGACTTGCTCCCCATAAAATATCTAATCAAATTCAAGGTCTTGGTCCTTATTTTCAAGGTGTTCAATAGCCTGGCTCCATGTTATATAAAATATCACCTACAGCTGTCTGATGAGGACTGTGGGCAACAACACTCCTCAGGCACAATGGAGTGTCCTACTATAAGGTTAAGATTCATTTTTGTTGGTGATAGAGCTTTCTTGAGAATCAGTTCAGATGTACAGAACAGAATCCCACAGGATTCAGCTCTCACTGCTTTCTGCTCCCAGTGCAGGGCTTCTTCTATATTAATACACAAGAGTGTGTACACTTTAGAAAAGCCAACCAAACCAGCCAACCAACCAACCTCAAACCAAAATCCCAGCAAAACAGAATACTCCACTGCAAGCACAAGTCTCCCCTAGATGGAACACAGTTCTCGATCACATGATTTAATGCATTAATATTTGCACTATCGTTGCAGCCATATTGATCCAAATATATTAGGGAGGTCAGGTGGGTGAGGTAATTTTTTTTTTAATGGCTCAACTTCTGTTGGTGAAAGAGATGAGCAAAGAGCATTCTGTCGCTCGAAAGCTTGTCTCTTTCACCATCAGAAGTTGGTGCAATAAAAGATATTACCTCACCCATCTTGTCTCTTAAATCCATCAGTGGAAGGGACTGAGATATGGGAGTGATGAGGGTGGGAATAACAAATTAGAGAGGCTATAATTAAAGCACTTGTAGGCCTAATGCTCAGGTTGAGAGAGCCTGCTATGATATGAGAATGGGAGTGGCTATGGCTTCGGCTGGCTTGCTGCACTGCTGTTTCTGTATCCCTGAGGGAAACAGTCTGATTTCGTCACAGAATTCTTGAAGGGAGCTTCATGAGCCTCCTTTTGTGGAGGCAGCAGAATATTTTTTGACTCTGGTAGATTTTTCCACAAGAAAGAACAATTGAACTTTCTGGCCCGAGTTTGAAAAGTATCCTCTTTGTGTATATTCTTTAAATGCCAGTAATTATTATTATGGGAAATATGCACTTTCAGTTCACTGAACCTATGTTTATTTTGATCAACCATGGCAACTTTAAAGTACTATAATGAAGTATTTTATAGCTTCCCTCTCTCCCTACAAATGCTAGGAGTAATTATAATGATCTGATCACATACATAAGGGGAAGGAGGAATGGGGGCTGGGGAGACAAAATATCATCCCAAATTACATCCTAAACCTGTGTTCTGAATGGGATAATACAGATATAGTTGCCTGTGAATTTGTTTGATTCTCTGATATTTTAAAAGATCATTTTTTTTCCATACAGTTTGTTAAATGTTTCTAAGTGAATGCAGAGTTGTCTATATGTCATTGGCTTAAAACATCTTCTTAAACTCCCTGTGTAGACATACTGTGTTCCCAAGTGCATATGTTGTTTGTTTTGTTGATTCTCGTTAGAATTCTCTCTGGCTTCTGAACTCAGACTCCATCAGTGGCCATTTGCTCTTTTTTTAATTTCATAAGGAAAACTGCCCTTTGTGTCTTTACATTTAAAAAAATCCAGCTTCCTTCCCTGCACTAAAACCAACCCTTGAAATCTTGTAAAACATCTCTTGAAAATGTTACAAAGCAGTTTTTGTGAAATTTTTTTTATGGTATGAAATTAGAAACATTCTCAAAAACGCCCTTCACAAATACAAATCCGACGACTGCATTGTTAATCTCATTTAGAGACTTTCCAATGAAATACTTAACTAGTTTGTTTTAGTGTTATCTTAGTATGAGGTAATGGCTGCTGTCAGTTTTCTTTGCTCCAGTGATAGCACTACATTTATTGTAAATTAATAGAGTAGCAAAGTATAAGACAGATAATAATGACCTTGGCCCATATCATCCCCTTTTTATGTAGTCATGGGGACTCAATTTAGGCAAAATGCCCTTTTATGGTAGGCTGGAAAAAAGAGTGCTTCATCCATAATATTGCCTCTCCATCCCTAGAACCCCCTTGAAGTCTCTCCATAAGACATTTTGTGGAGCCATGTTACTGTGTCCCAGAGGTCATGGCATGGCACTAGATAATCTACACTGAATCTCTTCTAACGGCCCCCACAGGATATGCCTTCGGACATTAATGCTGAGTCAGGCAGCATTCCTATCTGTGAATTCCCCTACCTTGGAGGCAGGAAAATCAGTGGATGGCAGTGTGGACCCGGCTGGAAGTGTGCTGCCTAAGATGAGGAGGGGAAAAGTAATAGTATAGAGAAGTGGCTCCTCTGTATGGTTGCTCATTCATCTGTTAATCCTCTTCCCTGTGGATTCCCAGGATTTCTGACACTTCTAAGCTGGACCCCAGAACTCCTTGTGTTGTAGAAGAGAATGTGGAAAACTCTAAGTATTTCAGTGTATTTTTTCACAGGATGGAATAATTCAGCCCTTCATGTTTTTTGCATCATAAATACCATGGCTTATTGCATTGATCATTTGCATATTTCAGAGTCATGATAAATTTAAATTACTTGAGAAAAAACTAAACCAACAAAGAAGCTTCCTCAGTTTCTTTTCTTAAAGTTCTTCTGTAGCAAGGCTGTTGTGATGTTTCAGTGCTGATGGAAGGGCTACTTGCAGAAAATTGATGTCATCTGAGTGATAATAATAATATTGGCAATCATGTGCAAAACGTGTCTGAAACTCTGAAGCAACAGCTAAATGAGTCATTTCTTTTGTTTAAACCATATCTAAATAAGATGCCTGAACATGAACCTTGAAAGGGCCTTGCCGCAGAAAAAAAGTAATATCATATCGTGTTTGGACTGTACACCACAACAATATTTTTTTTTTCAGTAGCATTTTTTTCAGAAAGCATGATCAGCTGGAGCCAATATAAATGTTGTAAGCAGGAGATAACATCTACAGATAGTTATAGCCAATAATGCTCATTGTTTTGAACACCGTGTATTTTGTGAAGCAAATAAATAGGCCATTTCTAGCTGTGGTTTTGGTTTCAGATGTATTAAAAAGGACAGAACACACTTTTGCTTTTTCTTGTTGAGAAATATTTCCTTGGTCCATTTATCTCATCTAGATCTTTCTAAGTTGTGCAAATAATAAATGCAAATAAAACCCCCAAAGATTTCGAGTTAGCCAAACAGAAGACAGTGAGCCTGAAAAGGGGAATGTCCATTAATTCAAGAGAACATCTGTGATATGTTGCCATCTTTTTTGAGATGCACTGTTTTCTAGAAAGTAAAATAACAACAATCAGAGATTAAATGGAACAAAGTCTTTAATCTGAGAAAGAATGGTTCAGGTTCTATATATTCTTGTAGTAGAAGAGTGACCCCCAATGAGGGGACAGTTAAACACTATTTGTTTGTGAAAAGGATCCAGGTTTTTCTCTCTCTCTCTTTTTTTTTAATATAAAATTGTTTATGTATTTTTCATTATTGAAGCAGCCAATCAGTATTTGGACCTTTAAAGGCTAATTATTACAGTGTGTGCGCTTAGCAAAGTGTAGCTTGGCAAACTCTAGGATGCTAGCAAGTAACACATGGTTGCCAAGATCCTGCCCCTAGACCTCAATGCTCTTATAACTCTAATGCAGGGGTGTCAAATTCATTTGCTATGGCAGGCCAGGTTTGACTTAAATGAACTTCAAGTGGGCTGTACATTCCAGAAATCGAAATACCAGTGTTGTCATGGCATTGCAGAGCGCTGGGTATGTGAGACTGTGCTCCGCGAGGACCCTCCTCCCACCCCTCTGTTAGGGAAGGAGTGTGGTCTTGTGCAGTACAGCCTCGCTTACCCAGCACTCCGCAATGGCACAAGACCTGATCCCCTCACAGCATTGCAGAGCGCTGGGTATGCGGGACTGCTTCGTGAGACCTCTCTCTGTTAGGGAGAGAGTGTGGTCCCACAGAGCACAGTCATGGCGGGCTGGATGGAAGAGGTTTGCGGGCCGCATCTGACCTGTGGGCTGCATGTTTGACACCCCTGCTCTATGGAAGATTCCAGGCATAGAACACCTTCCAAATATCTGGTGCACATAGTAAATGCCATGAAGCATCCTCTGGTATCTCCCATTTCTTTGTTGCAAACATTTTCAGCTCAATATACAGGTGGCCATACAAATCAGCAAATGCTTTTTAGACAGCAGAATGAAATCCTAACAGTTGGAGTTGTTGCTCATTCTGAAATTCTATAACATCTTTAGTGAGGGCAGGGTAAAATCTGAGGCTAGAGCAGCGATTTAGGATCCTTTAGACACAAATTCTTGAGGTGGATTCACAATAGATATTCTTTGGTTTCCCGCTTGTGAGTAGCAAAAGATACTAAGATATAACAATTTTGTTATGCAGACTCTCTTTGTAGGTATACAACAGAGTCTTGTGGCACTTTTAAAGACTAAAAGTGGGATTTTCTCCCACGAAAGCTCATGCGATTAATAAATCTGTTAGTCTTTAAAAGTGCCACAAGACTCTGTTGTCTTTCTACAATAGACTAACACGGCTACCCCTTTGGAATTTGTAGGTATAGAGCATGATAACTTAGCAAAAACTATTTTCAGGATCGCAGACATTTACTCACTTAAAAACAATATATAAAATATTTTTTTCTGCATTGTAATCTTCTTGCAACATCAAGAATATTTACATTCAGAATTATTGCCTTATTTTTCTTTTATCTGTCTGGATTACAGTTCTTTAGTCTATTGAAAGAAGACAGTTACAGCCTTGAGGCCAAAAAGTAGTCTTTAGTAGATCAATTCTCCATCCCTCAGTTGCTCATGTTTGAGCAATAGCTTCAACGCTTTTGTAATACAAATGCCTTAGACAGACTATACTTTTATGCATCTTATCCATTCTGCTAAAAATACCATGCTCAGTTTTCCACGACAGTTTCTTTTAGCTTCTAAACATAATTCAGCTAACAGTGCTGGAAAAAAATAGTAAAGGCAAGGGGCTGGAAAGAGGTGTGGAAAGTATCTGATGATTTAGAGCATCTTCATTAAACTTAGGTTTGTTTGGCTAATACTAGCCAAACTTCTTCAAAGCAAGTACACTTGAATTTCTTCTTCCAAGGAAATACTCTAGGTTTGGGGTGTTTTTTTAAGCTGCCTTCGGTGGTATCAGAAAAGACTACTTTGTTTTGGGTAGTGGCATTTACATGACTCCCACTCCATTTTGTATATCACTTACACAACTATTATATGTATATTCCTTGCCTTTACAGAAGTTTTACTGGTCATGCTTGTCAAAGAAGAGCACCTTTTACACATATTATCAAATTACTATATATCATTGAAATCTCTGGTGTCTCTTATCAAGATACACAGTACGCAAAAATGAATTGTGCTCAGACTTGTGGAACATTAAAACATCTGAAGCTTCTTGGGGTATATCTCTCTTTCCCCCCCTTCTACTCTTCCTGAACAACATGAATATGACTCTCTGCATTCAGCTTTTTCACTATTTGTAATATCGTCTTTCATTGGGTCTCTTCATTAATATGTAGTCATCATTTTATATAAGAATGGTCCATTATTAGGAAAGTAGCTCACAGCTTGACAAGATTAAATCAAATCTAGATTTTATATCTATTAGGTAAACTAATCAATCTATCCTCACAGTTCTATTGAATTAAACCTATTATCTGTCACAAAGATTCAGTGAAGATAGAAAAAACCAACGAGAGCCCTGTGGCACCTTATAGACTAACAGATTTTCTTCGGCATAACCTTTCGTGGGCTATAACCCACTTCGTCAGATGCAAGATAGATATTCCTGACTTACTCTCGTTAACCAAGTTTACCAGGTGATGGCTCTCACCGTGAAATAAGGGGGTCCAATTTTACCTTTCGAAGCTTTTGGCAATCTTTCACAGCTATAGTATAACTCAGAAACCTCTGACAAGGACTTTAGGAAAGCTCTTCTTTCCCCATTCAGATCAGTTGTCAGATCTCCGGATAGAGACATTGTTTATCATTGTTTTTTGGTGGCTGCAAAGTTTAAGACCATACACTGCTCTTAATTCATAATAGATCTCCCGGTAAAGCGTGTGGGAGGCTTGCACAAAGACCCGAGGATAACCCTTCTACAGTAGCTAACCATTATGGCCGTGCTATCTTTCTACTTTTGGTATAAGGTATTATGCAGCATGAGTAAGTGTCCTAAATTAGCACTCGCCTCTAAATGTAATAAAACTGTCATTACAGCCATCTTCTCTCATTTGTGGGGGGAAAAAACTGATGCAGAGCACTTTTAAGACCACAGTTATTTCTGCCTTTTGTTTGTTTAGCCACTGGTCCCTTCGATGTGGCAAATATGTGTACAGGTTAAGCATACATTAGAAAATATGTGACTTTTGAATATCCTTATTAGGCATTTGAATTATCACCTCAGTAAGACAAGCAGGGGTAGTTCACATATATCTTAGAACTATTTTTTGGGTTGCTACAATAGTATTGCATCAATTCATATTTTGAAAGTTATCTTCATGATCATAAGGACTATTATATCACAATCCTAAAGAATATTTTATATATACAATATTCTTTAAGTTTGTGAAGATAAATTTATATATAATTGCATATATCAAACAAGCTTACATTTCAACAGAACCTGAATATTTAATGGGAGCCAGATACATACAATAAATGTCAGGAATTTGACACCTTGTTCTATGCATTTGCTGATTGATTGCTGCTGTCATTCATCTAGTCTCATGCAGGTGTGTATGGTGTAATTTTTATTTCAGCTGTATTTGGAATGGGCCCAAGCCACACAAATTGGACTGAGATTCAAATTCCACCAAAGTGCTCAGGTGCATTGTTTTGGTTCAGCTTTGTCTTCAATTATCAGTTGACAAGTTCCAGAGGAGTAGCTGTTGGTTGGTTCAGTGTTGGTTCAGTAAAACAAACAAGGAGTCCTGTGGCACTTATAAAGACTAACAAATTTATTTATCGTATGAGCTTTCGTAGGAGAAAATCCCACTTTGTCAGATGCTTTGAAGAATTATCAGTTGAGTTACTGCTTCTGGGTATTCTGATATCGGCCTTTTGGTTCTTTTCATAAAAATTAAATTATTGGGAGATATTGTAAGATTATTCAGTAAATCCACAGCCTCTCATGTTATGAATGTGCAATTACAGTGTGTCAAAACTATGCCTTTCTGTCAGTGATGTATCATTTTTCTTTGTCAAGTTTAAAGATGGCTTTCATTGTTTCCTCTACCTGTTTTGGGTGACGAACATAGACATTTGCCCTCTGTGTAAATACATGGATTTAACTGGGTGTGGAGAATGCATGTATGATCCCCTCCATAAACATAATTAAGCTCTTTCTTGAAGTGAGTTAGATTTCCTCCCACCTCCAAAAAAATAAAAAAATAAAATAATGCCATGCTGGGAAGAAGAGTTGTGAGGGGAGATGAAGATTGGCCTATGTAGCAACACCATGCAGTAACCATATGCTTATGATTAAGATATTTAGGATTTGTATTCCCAGACTAGACTGAACTAATTTTTACAAACAGATTTGATTTCTTTTTTTCTGTTTCCCTCTAGGGAGCCCCTACAGTGCAGAGTTAAGGTTGTTTGGATAACTTAACTGTGCATTTCTGTACCACAACTTGTCTGAATTTCTTTTAGGTTTAACTGTGAATTTCTTTTGTTTTTAATGTTTGTTTCTGATTATAACATCCCTTTGGCAAGTGATATTTTTAGTTGTGACCAGCTTTTTTTTTTTTTTTTATTCCCGACTCCAATAACTCTAAAAAAGTCACATGATGTTGAAAGTTTCTAGCATTTGGGGATCATTTATCTTAATCTGATTATGCACAATTTCTGATCATAAATAATATATTTAAGATTAGAAAGATTAGATTTTTATCAGTAAGTGTCGGTAAACATTAATTTCACTATACACATACACACACACCTACAAAATATTTCCATTTGACAATAATCAAAATTTATAAATAGGCAAACTAAGAAAAATTCTGCTTGAGAATTTAGAGTTTGATTTAAATATATTTATTTTGTATATTTTGATGTGATATGACAATTTGTTTTTATAGTTATAAATCTTTTTTTTTAAAAAAATCTGTGTCTACTGTCATTGAATAATTATAGTCTTGATTCGGCCTCTTGCTAACCCTCCCCGCCCCCAACAGTATTTGCAACGAGGAAAATTTAAATTGGTAAAAATCTTTTTAAAATAAAAAACTTAAATGTTGGTATTCTTCAAAATTACAAAAAAAAAAAAAAAAAATTGCATTCTGCCAAGCCCAAGTGCAATCTGTGGGAAAGTGTATGAGAAATCTCTGCATAAATTCATAGGAGTTGATGTTGCATATCAATGTTGGTTCCTGTATATATACTGTAATTCTTGTACTCTAAAGTGAATAATTGCTCTATGGACCATATGGACTCCTTCTGTACTCCAAGACAGCCAAGAATTCAGGAAGAAGCCTGCCTAAATATTTCATTAATAAGTATTGCAATGTTGGGTTTGCTATGGTTCTTTTCCCCTCTAGAAATGATTCTTTGAGGTAACTAAGATGTCAAAGTATTTAATTATTTTAAAACTGACTTTAAATTGATTATATTTGTTGTTGTTTTTTTAATAATTTGTATTATAGCCACACCTAGGGTGCCAAAAAAAGAGATCAGAGCTCCAAGGTCTTGGCCACCATGTGAAAAAGAGACAGTCCCTGCTCAAAGATCTTAGTCTTTTTAATTTCTAATCTCTTAAAATGAAAAAAACCCATAATTATGGATGACATGATGGAATATGCCTATATAAATAATAATGTCATATTTAAAAGGTACGTCCTTAGATAGGAACACATTAGACCAGATCCTCAGCTGCCGTAAATCAACATAGTTTCACCAATGTTTATTTTTCAGTGGTATCTTCTAAAACAGTGGTTTTCAAACTTAGGGTCAGGACCCAGTACTGGGTCGCAGACCCTCAAGCAATGGGTCGCGGTACTCCCTCTTGCCGCTGCCAAAAGACTGGAATGCATTGCAAAGATGCAAAGGTCCAAAGATGTCATTGTTGGGTCCTGGGCATAAATGATTTTTTTCAACTGGATCCTGAGAAAAAAAGTTTGAAAACCACTCTTCTAAAAGGTGTAAGCTTCCAGGTCAGTATTTATGTGCTGGGGATTTTAACCTAACTCTACCAAATAATTTAAACAAGTTGTCATCAAGTTACCATATCCCTCACACACTCAGAAAATGAAAAGGAATAATATAGAAATAGATAAAAGATTTAAATCTAGTAGACCTATAGAGAGAAATATACCCCCAATATATACAATACATACATTTCTTCTCTTTACATAGATCTTACTACAATGGATTTTACAATAGGAGTGGCCAATCTGGCCCTGTGTTAAGTCTACTTCACAACTGTGGTGGGATACATAAACCCCATGCTGGGATAGACGTTCTTAATGACCCATGCTGCTGGACCAAGTGGCCTCACCCCCTGGTACCTAACGAGCATGTTCCAGCTGGAGAAGGAGTTCAAAAGAGAGCCAGACAGCTCAGAAGGGTGGGGAATAGCAGATAGGTTAGGGAGACGGGACCTATCTTAGAGTTCCTAAGGAAGGGCACACCAGGATTCCTTATTGCTGGGAAGAGTGACTATCTTGTCCTTAAATTGTTTGGAAGGCTGTGACTGCACCCTGGTCTGGGAAAGAAAGTGGTGTAGAGAGGGAGGGCCCGGGTTCCAGTGCCAGCCAGCCATGAGAGTGGCAAGTATGCTTTCCTCTGTCTTCAGATAAAGGCATGAAGACATTGTAAGCCCTGAAGCAAGCTTGTGAAGCCTTCAGTGGTCCAGAGTTGGGCTGGAAACTTCTTCTGGGGGATTACTGAACTTCTGTGCTTTGTTGGCCTCTGGTCCCCTAGAAAGGGGTAGACTTCAGTGGTGGCCTGGCCAAAGAGCCAAATTATTATCTACAGGAGAAGAGATCATGCCTGCACTGGAGTGACCATCAGCAGAGGATACTAGAGTTGTGACGAGGACTCAGTTATGAAGTGGTACCACTAATAAGCCCAGGCCTTTATGAGAGCCTATAGAATAAACCCAGTTGGCTTAAAGTTCTGGACTAATGAAGTGGTATTTACACAGTCTTCTAAAAGCCCTTTGTGGAATAATCTTCTGACATTTTAAAACGTTCAGATTTCATGTAAAGGATTATAGATGGTGGTAATTTTACAAGTGATCTTTTAAAATTATTTGAGACTTGGGAAAGATTTCAATTTTCCCTTTCTAATGTTTTTCTTAATTGCAAATTTGGCAATGGGTTGTTTCTAATCAGGGATCTGAAGGCAGACCTTTTAACTAGAGGGTAGAATAATTTAGGCTCATTGCATAAATAAATAAATTCTAAAAGCTAAATAAATTCACTTATGTAATATGTTTTATATCATTTTATAGTTTAATTTTGTATCCTTTATTTCAAAATCATATACCATATCCAGCAGTTTCCATAAGATTGGGGAAAAAAAAGAAAATGTGTGACTTAACTCATTATTTATGAATACAAAATTTGAAATCCTGATTATTATGTCTTCATGATCTTTATAGGACTCCAAGAGACAGGCAAAACATATCTTTCAGATAAATTCTAGAGATTTAGTACAGAAAACAATAGCTTAATTACATAATACATTATGGAAAACCACCTCCTTCTCTTCCACTGTCCATGAATAAACATTTGAAAACCATACATTTTTTTTAAAGGGGTTTAGTTTTTCTGTGATCTTCATGTACTATCCTCCAAGTCCCAGGTCCTATTCCATGATTATGACAGTTTCATACTGTACATTTCTCCTGTAAGTCACTGACTGTAATACTTTTTAATTCTGGGTGTGGAAACTGCCATCTATTGGCGTGCTGGGAGGAAAGGCAAAAGTTCTCTTGTATTTCAAATAGTGCCTTTTCCCCATTCCTCTCCATAATTGTGGTACTGGGGATCCTTCACAGCTGTTCAGATCACTCAGTATTGAGACTCCACACTTGACTCCCTGTGAACTCATTGCTTACTGGTGTTCCTGGTACCAGCATTTTAAAAAAAACTTTAAAGGCCACCACCTCTATTTTGGCACAGTTGTACTGTAACTGTCCCTTTTATGGGCAGGCAGGTTCTCTAGCCCTGGGTAGGGCGAGTCTTTAAGTCAAGTCCCACCCAGCCCTTAGGCAGGACAGGGCAGAAACAGTCTGTGGCCCTGGCTAGGGTGTGTTAGTAATGCAAAAGCTCCCAGACCCCGTGCAGGGCAGGAGCAGTCTCGGAAGGTTCTCCATCCTTGATAAGGCAAACAAACAGTGATAGGCTGGCCCTTTGGCAGGATGAGGTAAGTAGCCCTGGGTACCAGACCAGGTGGGAAGGGGGGGAAAGAGGGATACAGGTCCATCTGACTCCATTCTGTCCCAGCCCAGCTCCCTGGCAGTGGCGGGTTCTCCTGCCATTGAGGAAGTGGGGCTCCAGCTGAAGCACGCTGCTGTGGCTACAGGTCACAATGAAGCCAGACTGCTGTCAGGGTTCCTCGGGCTTCTTTCTCTCCCCCTTTCCCTGGTATATCTTGTGCTCTGGGTTCCTTCGGCTCCCCGGGTTACTCTGCCAGGGGAAGGTTCCTGAACCCTTCAGCCTCATCGATTGGCAGTAGGTCTGGTAGCTTCTTGGGGCTGTACACGGAGGGCAGCTTCTCTGGATCACAGGGGCCAGGTGACTCCTCTGGTCTGCAGGGTTCCTGGGTCTCCAGCAGCTCCTCCGGACCATCTGTGTGGGGCAGCTTCTCCAGGTCCCAGGGTCCCAGTGCTCTATCTGGCATGCAGAGCTCCAGTCAGTTGGGGTGGTCCTTGGGGCCTTCTCCATTGGCCACCGCCTCTCAACTAAGTGGAGCATGCAGCCCTTTATACCTCTCCTTCCTGTCCTGCCCTTCTGCTTCCAATCACGTAGGGAACGACTTCTGTATTCTGCCTCCGAAAGGGGGTTTGGCCTTCCCTCTATGTCAATTTCTGAGGGAGGCCACACCTCCCAGCCCTTACATGTATTTATGGCTTACTGGAAAATTAGGGAAAAGGCAAGTTCTTAGTTAAATCAATATGTCTACCCCATTAAGAAAAAAATCATTCAGATCTGACTAGTGAGATGGGTGCATGTTATGGGTGAGGTTTTTCTGTTTTATTGTCCTGAATTAATAATTTTCGCTTTTCTCTTCAGGCCTATTTGTGGGATCAAAAACAATTTCAGCATTATAGTGCATGCTAGAAAGAGTTCAAATAAATGGTCTGTAATGAAGATTGCAGCCACAAACACATCAGTATTAGGTACAGAGTAACTTTATAGCACAGCATTAGTGGGTGGGTATACCGTATTTTACTAAATCACAACAGGCTTAAACTGGTGGAACATTTTTATTAATGCTCATATTTATTTTTACAATCCAATTACCTCAGAACACAGCAGTTTATTCAAAACAGGTATCTTGGATTTCTTTTTGTAAAATATTTTTATATGTTTTATGAACTTTTAAAACCAAAACTCTTGGTGTGTTAAAAAGCAATACATAGACATTTTATGACTTTCTGTCTTTTTGTTGCACATTAAGAGTGTGCTCATTGTGCCAGATCCTAAAGTGAAGGCAGCTCTGGTCAGGAATGGGAGACTTAACCTATTCTATATCAGTGGGGCACAGTCTTTCAGCAACAATGGCAACATAGGCAACTCGTTAGGAACTCAAGCGTTGCCCCTAATTTGTGTAGAGATACATAGCATTGTATGTTAACATACATAGATCAAACAAGGAGTCCTGTGGCACTTTTAAAGACTAACAAATTTATTTAACGCATAAGCTTTTGTGGGCATAAACCCACTTCCTCAGAGGCATGAAATGAAAACTGCAGCATGCAGGGCTGGTTCCAGGGGCTGTGGTGCCCCGAGCTGGCTTTTGATTTTACGTCCCCTGGATGGAGCAGGCCAGCCCAGAGGCGGGGTGAGAGAGCGGAGTCCGCCCCTGGGGGCGGAGTGGCTGGCTCAGGGGAGGGGCGGGGGTGCGGGGTCCAGCTTCTGGGCTGGCCCACTCTGCCCCTGGCGCCCCTAAGCATCGGCGCCCTGAGCCAGTGCCTCATTGGCTCATGGCTAGAGCTGGCCCTGGCAACATGTTAGGTATATATACACATGCAGAGAAGGGTCAGTTCAAACAGTTCCAGAGGGATACCCTTTTCATCTGTTTCAGCAAAACAAACAAGTAGTTTTAATTCAAAGAATTTGGATGTGGGCCTTTAACAACAATTGATGAGAAGGTGGGAATGTTAAAGGAGGGGAAATTACCTTTTGTAGTGAGTCAGTCATTCTAAGTCCCTATTCAGAGCCAGTCTGATGGTGTCGAGTTTATATGAATTCTAGCTCTGCCGTTTCATGCTGAAGTCTGTGAAGGTTGTTTGGTTTTTTTTCTCTGAAGTCCTGTAACTTTCATGTCTGTTACAGAAACAGATACACATTTACCAAATCTCTAGCTGCATTCCATGGAGTTTAATAATCAGTAAACCCCAAAATGCATAACTAAAGTACAAATTCACATAGCAGCTTTGTGTCCTCAGAAAGACCTTACCTGGATTCTTATCAGCATAATTCCTTTGTTTCTGCAGCCACTACCCCTTCTTTTAAGGTATTAGTCTAAATTACATTTAAGCTCCATTCCTTTCACTTCTACCAAGTGGATCTCAGTTGCTGATTTTTGATCTAAGTGCAGTTGAGACTTGGCTGGGAATCACAAAAGATGTATAAATACCTAAGTCTTGTTTTTAGACAGTGCTGCAGTCCACAAAATCCTGGCTCAGCTGCTGCCTAACTCTGTAGGCAACTAAACTCACTCAGCACCTACAGTTTGTTTTTTCTTCTGGTGAATGTGCTACAGCCTAACTCAAAGCATCCAGGTGCCCTGCCCATCTCTGCCTTGACAATGTGTGCCAGTGCCTTATGATAGTAAGGAGATAAGCTCCACATATTCCTTCTAGAATGGGAGGTGCTGGGGTTGTTGCTGCACTCTCTGGCTTGAGGTGGATTCCATCATATACAGGGTTTGCAGTTTAGTTCAATGGCTCTCAGCACCTCCACTATAAAAATTGGTCCAGCACCCCAGCTCCAGAGTATGTCTCATGCTGGGAAAAATAGGCATTTTTCCACTGAAGTCATATGCAAGGCCTGATGTGGGAGGCAGTCCCTGAGCATGCCTACCAGATTGGGCCTCCAAGCAGGGTTGGGTTAAGGCAGGGCTGCAGCCACAGGCCCCAGCCTAAAATGGGACCTCACGGCCCCCCAGAAATGCAGCCCCTGCCTGAGTGGAAGGCTGCTGTTGCTCACTTTCAGCAGCCTGCTTGCCCAGCCTCCATGGTGGCTGGTCTGCTCCACACCACGGCCCCTCCCCGCTTCAGCAGCGCCGGCTCCCCTGTACAGTGCTATCCAGCTGCAGCCCTCCCCTCCCCCAACAGCCTCTGCAGCACCAGCTGGGGCCCTGGAGCCCCTGACCCTGCCCCCCAGCATGAGGGGATGGGGGGCAATGCAGGGCCCACAAGGGTGGACAGCCCTGCCCTCCCCATACCCCGCCCCTGGCCTTGATTCGGCCCTGCCCCCAAGGGTAAGCTCACACAGAACAACTGAGATGGGGGAAGAGGAGGCCCATCCTGAAGGGGAAAAGGGATGTAAACAGGAGTCTCTCACCTCTCAGATAACTGCCTTATCCACAGGGCTATGACATACCCTGTTGTGGGTCTCCTTCAGTCTCTCTTATTAAAGTTGTTCCACTTTAATTAAACAGTGCAATATTTAATTACTACTTGGGCCAGTGAGAGTTAGAATAGCGCTATAGCTTAGTGGCTTGGGCACTCTCCTGAGCAGTGATAAATATCTGTTCGAAACCTTCACCCCCTCAGGTGGGAGGGGAGGATTTGACCTGGGGGTCTCCCACATCATAGGTGCTTAGATTCACTAGGCTAAAGATTATAAGGGAGGCTGTGTGCATCTTACCTGTCTGAGTGCTTATCTTCCCCCAGTTCATGGATCACTAGCAGGAGTAGGTGCGTCCTTACAGCCTGGGCTTAGGCCCTCATCTCTAGAGGGAGTGGGGCTTAGCATGCACCCTTTTGGTCAGTATCTTCCATTGGCTGGCTTAGGTTGCCCCCTGCCGAGTGTGCTGGCTTTGTGGATTGCAGTCCGAGGCATATATCTTTTTCCCATTCAGTGTATAGGGAGCTAGATGCCTAAATCAGGCTTTGTGGATTTCAGCATTGTTGGTGATTTTCTAAGCACCTAAAAGTTAGGCATCATGATGCTCATCATTGCAACGCCTAAGTCCTTTGTGTATCCTACCATATTTGACTACAGTGGGGTCTGTGCAGGCTCAGGGGTCTGCATGCATTGAAGAAGTTCCAGGATCAAAGACACAAAGCATTGTCAATAGTTTATACATATAAAAAGGCAGATGATACCAGTGAGTTTTGTTTTCAGTCTGCGTTGGAATTTCCCTCTCAGATACACACAGAAACCTTGGGAAGCTTGAATCTGCATCCATCATAAGGAATGAAATACACTGGATAACGGGAGATAAATTTGTGATGATAGTGAATACTGAAAGATTGGCAAGTAAAGTCATGTTATGGACAGGGATTGAAAATATCCCAAACACTTGAAAATAGCATTTTTCTTGGCCAGTTTATTTTCACAATTATTGTTTAAATATATACACCTGAAGGCAAAATAAAATGAAATGTTTAAAACAAAACAAACAACAAAAGAGTATAAGCCAGAGTCCCTTGGGCTGTGATCTTTTTAAATCTCATAAGCAAGCTTGGCCCAGGTGCTGGAAGAATTATGATTGGCTATCCAATAGATGTTCTTTTCCTCTTTGAGTCAGCACTTAACCAATACCCAACCAGAACATTATGTCTCACAGTTCTGCTGGAGAGTCTTTAAGGTGTAAAACAAGGTCCAGACTGCATGTGATCATTAAATCATCTCATGGGTGAAATCCTGACTCAGCTGAAATCAATAGCAAAACTCCCAGTGACTTTAGTGGGGTCAGGATTTCACTCATCCATGGTGCTTTTCTCAGGAGAAATGGCATTTAACCCTGGTTCTTTTATAGCTTCTATTGGAAAGGAAGGTATGCTGCACTTCCTGCTATTAACTGTTTTCTAACATTATTCATGCACTGTTCATGGCTTTGAACATCCTTCAAGTAAATGCCGTGGTTCTGTGTTTCAAGTATGGATGGAGTGATCTCAGTATGGATTATCACTAGCTTGTTCACTCTTTTGGGACTTTTAGATGAAATGTCCCATGCTTGTAAGGGGGTTTATTTGTTCATTATTTTACATATTTTATCAGTCTAGAATTGCTATGAAGTTTGTGTGTGTATGTAGTAGACAGTATGAACTTTGTTCACTGAATACTAATACGTTGCTCTTATAAAAAACAAAAATATTCCCAAGGACAGTTTTAAAAATTTTGTCACCTAATCTCAAGTCTGGAAACTCATTTACCGTCTAAAGGTTTATGATACTGATCATTGTTACAAAAATCAAAACAAACAAAAATCCATCTCTTGCTTTTTTATTTGCCACCCTTGTCTTTATTTCAAGTATAGTTTGTACACTTTATGAATCCACAAATTATTGCTTTTATTGAAAGGTTTGTGTTATTCAGGATGACTTGTAAACTTTACTCAATCTTCCTAGCAAGGGAAACAGGAAATACCAGAGAACACTAGACTCAGTAAACCTATAAAATTCGAGAATGCAGCCCATTATTTCTAGCGACTTTTCACATAACACATTGGGAAGCAATGACTAATTAGTTTTTGGCTTTAACAATAACAGTTTCAGGGGCTTTTTTTGTTTTGTTTTTATAGCTTTCATATTAGGCAAAGGAGGGAAGGTGGCTCTGAATGATGAAATATTGGCAGCCTATACACTTGCTTCTCAGTAGGAGCTCAACTCTTTGATCCCTAGTACAATTACATTCATTGCCCAGGCTTTATTACCATGTCAGAAAACTAACAAGCAGTCGCAATAGCCATGACAGCATCCTAATAGATTTTTGTGTAGTACGTAACTGAGTATTTAAAATTAATGTTTGAAATTCCCTGGATTTTTGGCAATAATTGAATGTTCACAACTATATCTTGTTGACTCCTTCACACAAGTATGATTAATCAAATTAGATATTCTTCTTAGACTCCTACAATGCATTCTCGTGCTCAGTGTAGCTACAGTAAAATGTTACTTTTTCTATTCCTTCCTGTGTAAATACAGCAAAGTGTACATTTATAGCCTGAATTTATAAAAGGACTGAATTGTTAATGGGGAGAAGGATTTGATTTGATTCCTCAGCCTTATAATGAGTTTGTCAAGCAAATTTCAGTGTAATTTTGTATCAACAGAAATGCAGATATTTAACCATTCAGCTAATAATAACTGTATATAACATTTCCTACCTTCAGCCTTGGGAGGAAGTGTGGTCCACTAGTTAGAACACTAAACTGGGATACAGACAACTGGAGTGTTAATCCTAGCTTTGCCATTGATCTGAGTGACCTTGGGTAAGTCACCTTAGCTCTCTGTGTCTGGGTTTCCTTTCCTCTCTTTGGCTGCTCTGTTTAGACAGTGGGCTCTTTGGTAAAGAATCTGTGTCTCACTCTGTATGTGTACAGTCTAGTCTATTGCTAGAGGGTCTTGATCTTAGCTGGGGGTCTCTAGGCATTACCATCATTCTACTAATAAAATCCGTTTACAATGATCTTTTGATATACAGCTGCACATGCAGTGAACTGCATGCCACAGGTTAGCTACCAATTAAAGTTTAGCTGACCCGCCCAGAGCAGCTCCTCCCTGTGGTGTGCCACCACCAAAAGGAGTGACTCCAGGTAACTTCTTTCCATGGTGGGCCTGGGGATAGGGGTCCCCAGGTACGCTGCCGATAGGAGTCCCTCCAGGTGGCTTCTTTCCATGAATGGGCTGTCGGCACCAGCTGAGGGTTGAGGAGGAGGGGCTGGCACAGGGGTTGGCAAGGTTGCTGGCCCCTGCCTTAATTTGTTGTGTGTGAAGATAAAATAAGATAGTCCATTTAATAGGGATTAGTGTATCATTGACTGCCATGCTCAATCTAAATAATTAACAAAACATCTACCTTCTATTTGTTGCATCTTGAGATTCTCCTCACCCCCCTATTTTTTTCAAAATTCAATTTAGTTGAAAAATAAGCACAGCAAGTAGAACAAAAGTAAGATTATTCTTGATTAGTGAACATGAGCGTGGCAATTCTGGAGTTCCAGGTGACTTTGAAATATCTTGATAATTCAAAATGGGACTTGGCATTCTGGAAAATGCAGAACAAATAACCTTGGTAACATACATATTCTTATTTGGGATGTTAGCAAAGACAGTAATTCTGTCAATGAGAAGTTCTGTCCATAAAAGGGCTTTGTGCTCCCTGCTGAATATTTTGGATCAAAAGTGAATCAGGAAAGGGATTTAAAAATAGGTAGTTCTTGTAAGAATTCCATCTGTCCTGATAAAAACCTGTAGCTCTGTATTTATCTGATAGAATTATAGCCACAAGAGAAAAGGGTACTCTGATTTTAAAAGTAAACTTTTTCTTGAACTTCTTTTCATTTGGAAGGATGAAATATCTCATGTTCTACACTGTCTGTCTTGTAAATTAGAATACCAATGGATTATTTGGTCCATATATGCCTTCTAAAAGAAACTTTGTATTCATTATATAAACCTTTGCTGAAATGCAATCTTTTATTATGAAATCTGCTGTATATCTAAAGTAGTTAACTAAGGAAACTACCGGGGGTGGCTTGTAGTATTTATTTTTCTGGAAGGGTGAGAGGTAAAGCTGATGTGATAGAAATTGACTGACTCCCCAGTCCTGAAACTCTAGACTAGTTTGAGCTAATTCACTGATGTATATGCCTAAACACATTAATAAAGCTAAAATAGACAGAGGCATCTAATGACGCATGCTGGGCTGGGGATAATGGAAGAGCAGAGGGGTTTACGGAGGATCTGTTCCACTGGAAACAGAGACTTTATATCCTAATTAAAGCCCTGTAAACCTCCATTTAGCACTGGAAATCCAGTATCAGGTTTACTGAGCTGATTTTAATTAAAGCTGATGTTAGCCCCAATTTCATTTGGATTTCTGACTAAAATAATCTTGGGTAAGTAGTGCGCGTGTGTGCACATGTGTATGTTTATATGCACTTCTGTTTGTCTTTTATAATTAAAACAGATTGCCTTTGAGTTTAACAAAGGTAAATTTCTTTATTTGAATGGAATAATGATATTATTTTTCCTGTTGTATCATCTGTCATTTTAAATCTGAAATTGGGTGATGATTCTAGAACCCCCCCATGCCAAAAACCTGGTGCTTCCCGTATCTAAAAATAGGGCTAACC
Organism: Pelusios castaneus; assembly: GCA_007922175.1. Taxonomy (NCBI): domain Eukaryota; kingdom Metazoa; phylum Chordata; order Testudines; family Pelomedusidae; genus Pelusios; species Pelusios castaneus. Next base: position 6,810,342 of record ML685787.1, read on the forward strand.
TTCTCTGCCTAACTGACTTGGAATGAGATGTAATGACGCACCTCTACACATAAATAGAACTTTAATATCCCAGCTGAGGAAATTAGGATTTTTTGCTTTTGCTTTTGTTTGTTTTTAGAAACCTGGTACAAGTATAATAAATCAGCTTAACAAGAGTGTAAGTATAAACTCTTAAGGAAGATAACCTGTTCTCATCTTCCAATCAAGTAGAAAAAGAGGAAGTATGTAAAATGTATTTCAATGTATGTGCTTGCATATGTATTAAATGTGTATGTGCCTTAACATTTTTGTTATATCTTATGTAAATATAAATAAAAACATGAAAATTGCTGTACAACCTTAATTCTCCCCTCTTGTGCATGTGCATTATGTACCACTCAATTACATGATCACTTATTTTTTCCATAAGGCCCTGCCTAATTTTGTGCTCTGGATCGATGATGATTACTGAATATATTGCTGTTCAGTGTTTCTTTTTGCTTTATTCATTCAATATGTGGCCTCAAACCACCTTATTAATGCCATCCAAAGCTTGCATTGAATGCAGAATTGATAATTTCCTCATACCATTTTTATGATGCTTATGATCATAGTATCTAAATGTAAACCTAAAAATTAATTTATTTTCACAACACATTTGAAATATGAGATGACACCCCTCATTTTATAAATGGGGAATACAGACTCAGAGATTAAGGCCAAAATTATCAAGTCATCACTAATATGGGATGATCAACTTTAGAATCCTTAAATTCAGATATTTCAGAGTTTTTAGCATTTTCAAATGCAACCCTCCCTTTAACTTCAGTTGCAATCTGAGGGCTGAGCACTTCTGCAAATCCGAACTCCAAATATCTCAAGTAATACACTGTGAAAATGTCAGTTTAAATGACTTGTCCAACAGTATAGAGGAACTCTGTGGCAGAGGCAGGGATAAGGCAATGGAAGAGAAAAGTTTTCTCTTTCTGTGGTTCTCTGCTTCATTCACTTACACCGTTTCCAACTTCTGCAACAAATGAGGTAGGGTTTCTACAACGACAGTCACCTCATTGTTGTCATTTCCTGAGCTCTATCCATCCCGTGCTCTGAATGAGGCAGGAGTCCTGTGGAAAAAATAGTGTGTGATCTTCTAGATTAATGACTGTATCATCATTCATACACAGAAGGGGACCAATTTAGCATTATACAAGTAACCTTAATTCTGGCATTTATTAATTTTTCTGTGCTTGAATTTGCAACCTTAATGTTCTTTTTAACACGATCTCTTCTATATAAATTCCTAATTCTTTTAAACACAAACTGGAAAATAATATCTATCATATGGACTGATACTGGCCTTCCAAACTGAGAGTACAGGAGAGACAGTCTAATGTAGCTCTTAGGTCTGCTGCCACAGAAAGTCTTTGCAACCTGGCGAATGCATGCTCAGTGTGCTCTGTGAGGGTGAATCATGCTCAGTAGAGACTGAATACTTAAGAAATTTCACTGTCAGCTTCTGACTAGCCTCTGTATAACATGTGCAAATAGTGATTTTTTTGAAGTCTTAGATTTGGGTGGATTTTCAGTAGGAATGGAAAAAGGCCCCTTTCTGACAATAGAGTAGTTCCCCGGCCCAATTTCAAGTTCCTGTTCCAAAGGAACAGTTCATAGGAAACTCCTATAAGAATTTTTCTTCTCAGGAAGAGCTGAACTATTTTAACTTCAGCTCTTCCCCAAAAATTCAGCCTTAGTCAGCCATGTAACATGGGAAATTGCAGCCCAAAGAGTTACTTTGTCAAAATTATAATCAAATGAGAAACATGGTTGTATACTGGAAAGAATTGGATAACCTTAGCTATAGGCTGCTCTACCTGTGCTGTTGGTAATATCCCGGCAATTTGGGAATCCAGAATGAAAGCGTCACACCCAAAGGTTGCCATTCCATTTAAGACACTGGGATTTGAGGGACCTTAAGTGCCTTTCACAAGGTGCTGTGAACTTCTTAGGATTGAATTCCAAATGTTCAGAGCAAGAATCTAGTGTGGCTCTTGCTCTACAAAGGAGACTTCTTCCTGGCCCTAAAGCAGTAAAAAGGATGTATCTTCCTGGTTATCAGCATCGCGCCCATGGTCCCAGCAATCTCTCCTGTCATCTTACGGGGAGATGAGCTTTGTTTCAGGAAGTCTGAATTGCTTGCAGTATTGTTGCCCATTCTTAGAATTTACAACATGCAGCATACTCTGGCAATGATAATTCAGCAGTGAATATGGGCTGCCATTAGGACTGAGCAGTGATGATGGCCTACCATTAGGCAAAGGAGAAGTTTTGTTTTTTATTTACAGCAAGTTATGGCATGTCTGGAAATACTACACCCAAAGTATCTCTAAAAATGTCTAATATATACAAACCCTTTTACTGGTTCCTACAAGGTAATATGCGACTCCCCTGTTTCAAATATTTTGACATTAAAGTTGTTTTTAAATTGTTCAAGAAAATAATACAACAAAATCTGAACTCAACTACAATTGGATTAATCCAAAGTAACTCAGCTGCCAACAGAGGAATTGCTCTAGATATACACTCTTGAACTTGAGACTTCTGTTTGGCTCTGTAGCTTTTACTGTAGTATTCAGTGCTCTATTTATAGGAGGCCCATATTTGTTTTTATGATTTTGGATGCCGACTTAACTTGTGTATCAGATAAAAGAAGAGCTGTATGTGTGGTCACTTGACTAGCTCATCCAAATGAATGACAATAAATTACACCATTCTTCACCTTTTTCTGATGTATGTTTGTTTATACTAATAATAGTAAGATTACAGTTCATGATTTATTTCAGAAGTTCAGGCAGATTTTGCTGGAGTTAATATTATAGGACTCCAGCAGGTGGCAGATGAGACAGGCTTGTGAACAGGTGAAATTTTCAGGTACTTGCTTATATTAGCAAAGGAAAATGAGTTGTTTGCACTTAAGAATCTGGTCAGTTTCGCTTCAGCCATTTTTAGTGAGCTGAAACCAGCTCATGCAGTTTGCGGGAGTTCATGTTCACAGGCCATTATACAGTGACACCACAGACCAATATGCACTCCCCTAGGGAAAGAAACCCACAATGACAGTTACATAATAGAAGTGACACAAACAAAGGGGATCCGATTATCAGACTTAGAGAGTCTGAGCTAGATTCTCAATTATACCACTAAAAATCTGAAGTAATATGATTGAAATACACTAAGAGGACAGCTCTGTTAGGGACAGGAGCATTAGATCGGTGTAATCCTATGGAACATTCAGTAAACCAACTGTAGAAAACTTTAGATAAGAAAAGTTCTGCATTTAAAAAAAAGTAAATTATATATATATATAAAGCAGGCATATGGGCCAGCTGTCCTTTCCTTGTTCCTTAAATGTCTTGCTTTATGTTCCTATGCACGTATAAATGAAGATCACTAATCCCGTAGCAACAAACAAGCACACACACACACACATGAAAGAATACAGAATATGAACTGTGGGCTGGATTCACTGAAGCTTAGCATAGGGAGGTGTTAATTGTACTCCATGGAGGGATTAACCTTGGGGGAAAGCAGGCTGTATTGCCACCATTGTCTTCCTGTTTTCTACCAGGAAATATGTTTCATGTGTGATTACAGAGTCATTAGCACAGTCTGCTGAGAGGATGTGCTTCCTCAATACGGCTAATGTGCGCCCTGGACAAAGATCTTCCAAAGAGAGCTGGTAAGAGATGGTTTCACCATCTCACAAAAATTTGAGATTTAAATGAAATTCCCATGGCACATTGGGACAAAATGAAGACCTTTCAAAACTTTTCAAAAAGAACCAGAACCATCACCACACCCCATATCACTCAGTTGCCTGTTTGATAGTCCTAGGTTTAAGTCTCTGCTCTGAATCAATCAGAGCAGGGACCTGAAACCTGTTTACCTACAGTCATGGTACCGACCTAATCGGTGAGCCCTGGTCTATACTAACAGAGAAGTTTGACGTAATGCTGCTTACCTTGACCTTCTGTAGCCTGTGTCTCCACTGTCCCAACAGTAAATTCAGATTAAATGGTGATATAATTTGACCTGATAACACCTCCCCTGCAAGTGGTGTAGCACTGAGATAGAAATTTACAATTTGAATTTAGGTCTGTATAGCCAGAGAGCAGTGAAATTCGACCTCATTTGCCTCAGTTGCTATCCCAGAACTCTCTGTTCTTTTCTTGCTGCTCTTGATTTTCCACTGTGCTGCACCATCGCAGGTAAGCAGCACATATCTCCTCCTCTGCCTGCAGCCTCCGGAAGTATTTAATTCATCCCTCTCTCTGCCTGCAGCACTGTGCCTCTCTGGCCTGCAGCAGAGAAAGAGAGCATGGAAAGCTTTTCACTTTTTTGAGAGAGAGAAGTGGGGTAGGGGAGCGAGCGAGTTGCCTCCCCATAAGTCTCTGTGGCTAGTTGTACTGTGGGACAGCTACCCACAGTGCAGTGCATTTCAGGAAGAAGTAAGGATGAGTGGTGGTGATGCAAGAGCCCAGAGCCATACGCAGAGTGTGCTCGGTCTCCTGTGGATTCTGTAATTCAACAGCCTAAAATCGAATTACAATCCCGCCCCCAGTATAGACAAGCTCTGAGCTTTTGGCTGTTCTGGCTTCTTTCTGTTTCTCTGTTGTGTTGATCTGAAATTCTATCTTAGACCCAAGGAACGTTTCCTGACAAATCTACATTTTCCAACCAAAAGGGGTTTGCAGACAAATTCCCAACCAGCTACATGAACTTTGGTGCCTGCTATGACCCCCTTGTAAATGTGGATGCTACAGATTCTCCCGACCAAGGCCCTATATCTGGATTTACTTTAGGGGGAGGATGTCTGGCCTTTTGAAATTCAGTGGTTTACTAGAAGGCTATTAAGAACAACTGTTACATCATAGTGATGCTCTTCATATTCTCTCTGTGACCCATCTAGATGCCAAATCCAATCCTTGGTTAAAGAAGACAGAACTTCACTGACTTACATTGAGAGCTGAAATTGACTTTATGCTGCATAAAGATATAGAGAGTATCCCAAAATCAGCCATTTACTGTAAATGGACACATGGACTAATCAACTAAAGAGGAACATTTTCCTACAACAGGCTACAAAATCAAATCAGCACATGTCAATTGCTGGCCATGACATCACCCAGAACATCTGTCTGATCACAATTTTACCAGAAACCCCAAATTAACCTACCAAGAGACAATCAGTTACTTTCATGATAATTAAAAATGCCTGTCATTCATTGAATAATGAAGTAGTATATATGGAAAGTGGGGAATTTTATTAGAAAACCACTAATAAAGACCCTGAATACAACAAAACAGACTTATTCCTGGTTTACAGTAAAGTCTTAAATCTTTTTCCATTTACAAGCAGTGATGGACAAAGACATCACTATTAAATCATAGAATCATAGGGTTGGAAGGGACCTCATTAGCTCATCTAGTCCAACCCCCTGCTAAAAGCAGGACCACTCCCACTATAAATCATCCCAGCCAGGGTATTGTCCAACCGGACCTTAAATATCTCCAAAGACGGAGATCCCACCACTTCCCTAGGTAACCCATTCCAATCCTTCACCACACTCCTAGTAAGAAAGTTTTTTCTAATATCCAACCTCGACCCTCCTAGCTGCAACTTGAAACCACTGCTTCTTGTTCTGTCCTGTTACTACTGAGACCAGCCTAGCCCCCCCCCCCCATCTTTGGTGCACCCTTCAAGTAGTTGAAGGTTGCTATCAAATCCCCCTCAGTCTTCTCTTCTGCAGACTAAATAAGCCTAGTTCCTTCAGTCTCTCCTCATACGTCATGTGCCCCAGACCCCTAATCATTTTCGTTGCCCTTCACTGGACTCTTTCTAATTTGTCAACATCCTTTCTGTAGTGGGGAGCCCAAAACTGGACACAGTATTCCAGATGTGGCCTCACCAGTACCGAATAGAGGGGAATAATCACATCCCTTGATCTGCTGGCAACGCTCCTATCTTGCCCGAATTTGTTAGGATACCTGAAAATGAAGATTCTTTTAATACATATCCTTTATGGGCTTAGTGTATAGAAAACAGGTGTTACTCTTATGAGTTCACAGTGACATGCTTTATAAGACACGAGCTATTTCCTTGTCAACCCCATCTGAATTACTGTAAATATCCCAAATTTCCTTTTGGATTGTCCTGCAATGAATTGTGTTGAGGCAGCTAGGACTGTGAGTAGGAATAGGGAAAGGATTGGTCACACAAGGATCTAAATGAAGTAGGGTATGTGGGTGGAGAAATCCCAATATAATATTATTCACTGGCCCCATCTGGAACCAGATAGCAATCATTTGAAGGATAAGAATTTTATAACTTTTATTTTTTTATTTCTTCTTGTTTGCATAGAATAATTTACTGGGAACTTCAGATACTTGAATCTGCTGTATTACTCTACCCCTACTTCTGAGGCCGTGTACACACGATCACTTTATCGCGCATTAACAATCATTACCGCGTGATACCAACAACAGCGTACACACGTGCAATAGGGCTGTTGCGCGTTAACAGCCTTGTTGTAGCGCAATACAAAAACCACCTCGACGAGGGTGGTAGCAGTTAACGCGGAACAGCTGTTGCACCTTTCCACTCGTGTGTATGCTTACTGTGCAATGATTGGCCTCCGGAAGTGTCCCAGCATTCCAAAGTCATCCTCTCTGGTCTTCCTCCCACCCGCTCTGTGGCCATGACGAAACAGTCCCCGCCCTGATCAGATTCCCGGGATTTTCGAATTTCTCGTCTGTTTCACTTCCTGTTCTCTTGCTTGTGGAGTGGAGTGCAGCTCCGATCTTCAGTAGCAATGGCGGCCTGTCGTGGAAGACGCGCACCCCTTTGGAGCATGGCAGAGGTGCTGGACCTGATCAGCATCTGGGGAGAGTCCGCTGTGCAGGTGCAGCTACGCAGCAGCAGGCGAAATTATGATACATTTGGCATAATTTCTCGGGCCATGTCAGAGAGAGGTTATGATAGAGACACTGTGCAGTGCAGATCAAAGGTGAAGGAGCTAAGAATAACCTATCACCGAGCGAAGGAGGCAAACAGCCGTTCGGGATCAGCGCCTGCTACATGCGGGTACTATAAGGAGATCGAAGCCATCCTCAGTGGGGACCCCACAACCACTGCAAAGAGTCCCGTGGACACATTGGCCCCCCCTCATCCAGTGAATGCCAGACCCGAGCAGGATGAGGACGTGATCGATGAGGAGGAGGAGATGGAGGATGACCTGGAGGAAAGCGCAACAGCGTGTAGCCAGGAGCTCTTCTGCACCCCCACTGAGACGTCCACCCAAGACATGAATTGCAGCGTGTCCTCTGAGGCGGCAGAGGGGGGTTCTGGTAAGTTTCTCTTTCATGCAGCTATGGCTCCTGCTAAAATATCATTGTCCGGGGTGGGGGTGCTTGCTGTCTCAGTCCTCGCTGTGCATGCTCTTTACTCTGCATTCATTAGAAGTGCATCAACACAAGCAATGATTGTCAAAAAATCATCTTTATTTAGGTCAGTAAAGGTTTCCTCGATGTACCTCCAGAGCCTGCTACTCAGATTAGATGGGAGAGCGTTTGTGTCTACGCTCCCAAAGACAGATACTCTGCCTTGCCAGCTGCAAAGCACAGCCCTGGGAACCATGGCAGCATACGGTGCAGCAGCATATGGTCCTGGCTTGCAACCGGTGGAATGTAGGATATGTATTCTAGCTGGCAGGGGCACTCTGAGGAGAGAGATATCGGGTTCCATCTGTGTGCCCTGTGCAGAATGTTAGCCCCCAGTAAGCTTTCTATTAGGACGCACCTTGTCCGCTTCAGCGAAGCATAGGATGTTGACTGCCCTGTACCTTCCAGTGGAATGTGCTACTGGAAGGTTACATTGGTTAGCTAGGATCTGTGTTAACAACAGCTTTATTATTATTATTTTTTTTAGATTCGACCTTCACAAGGCCGGTGTCTACCCCAGCTGACCGCATGAGAAACATTCGGCGGCTTGCTCAAAGAAACAGGGAGGATATGTTTCAGGACCTGCTGAAAACAGCACAGGAATCCGTGAGGGAGAATCGAGCCTGTAGAGAGGAATCCGAACAGAGGAGACAGAAACACAGGGACGAACTGATAAGAGCCATGAAGGAGCAAACAGAACTGCTCAAGAGCATGATTGCTTTGCAGACCCAGGCAATTAATGTACGGGCTCCACTCCATACAGTTCAGCCGTGTTTGCCTCCCACATCCCATAGTCCTTCAAAGAATTTCTTTGAAGGCCACCCGTCCCCCTAGTACACTGCAACATCCAGTCCTGCCCAGAGCTACTTTTTAGAGACCCACAGCTACACCCACCTGTAACCCCTCCCCCCTTTTAGGTTTTAATAAAAACAGTGACAAATAATTTGAAGAGTGGCTTTATTTGTACACATTGAAAATCTCATAAGGTGCACCTGATGCGTTCTGAAAGTTAACTAGGGGAGGGTATCATTGAAATGGTCCCTGAGTGCCTCCCTTATGAGAGCAGCTTCTCCTTGGGCCACCCTAATACTCCTAGTGGCTGTCTGTCTGTATGCTTCCTAGAGGTGCTGTGCCTCCATAGCCCACCCCGGGGAAAACTTTTCTCCCCTACTTTCACAAATGTTATGAAGGACACAGAACGACGCAATCACAGCAGGGATGTTGTCCTCCGCCAAGTCCAGCCTCCCATACAAACAGCGCCAGCGCCCTTTTAAACGGCCGAAGGCACATTCCACAGTCATTCTGCAGCGGCTCAATCTGTAATTTAACCGCTCCTTGCTGCGATCTAGGTTACCGGTGTATGCCTTCATGAGCCATGGCATCAGTGGGTATGCTGGGTCTCCGAGGATGACTATGGGCATCTCCACATCCCCCACAGTAATTTTTTGATCAGGGAAGAAGGTACCCCCTTGCAGCTTCCAGTACAGACCAGTGTTCCTGAAAATGCGGGCATCATGCACCTTTCCCGACCACCCAGCATTGATGTCCGTAAAACGCCCCTTGTGATCCATGGGTGCTTGCAGCACCATGGAGAAGTAGCCCTTCCTGTTGATGTACTTGGTCGCGAGAAGGTCTGGAGCCAAAATAGGGATGTGTGTGCCGTCTATGGCTCCCCCGTAGTTAGGGAATCCCATGGCAGCCAAGCCGTCCACAATATCACGAACATTGCCCAACGTCACCGTCCTCCGTAGCAGAACGCGATTGATGGCTCGGCAGACTTGTGAGAGGGCTAATCCGACAGTGGACCTCCCCACTCCAAACTGGTTTGCAACCAACCGATAGCAGTCAGGAGTCGTCATCTTCCAGACAGCAATTGCAACACGCTTCTCCACGGTTAGGGCTGACCTCATATTGGTATCTTTACATCACACGCCAGGGGACAACTCTGAACACAGTTCCAGAAAGTTGCTTTCCGCATTCGAAAGTTCTGTACCCACTGCTCGTCATCCCACAGCTGCATAACAATGCGATCCCACCACTCAATGCTCGCCTCTCGCGACCAGAAACGGCGTTGCACCGTGTGCAGATGATCGGTGAAGGAGCTGAGCAACGCGGTGCTGTTGCTCTGCATGGCATCGATCAGCCCCTGCTCCTCAGCGTCCTCGTCTGACTCGGAGCTCATTGTGTACTGAGCAACCAGCCGAGACGTATTTAGAATGCTGAAGGCGACAGTGGAGATCAGAGCAGGATCCATGCTGTCGCTGTTGTGATTGCTCGCAAGTGGTGCGGTGCGTCACTGCACTGTTGAAAATAGGCGCGAGTTACTATTGGCAACGAGGAAGACGCAAGGGGAACACAGTGCACCACGGGAAACTGAGAGTTTACCCATGGCACTTTGCATTCCTTTCCTTCATCCCATGATTCCAAGCGCCGATTCAGGGAAAATTGAACTATGGGATAGGTGCCCAGAATTCATTGTGCTACACCGCGATATAGCAAAGAATTCTGTTGCGTTCCAAGGAGCGACGTGTGTACGCGCTATCCTGCAATAAAGGTCACGTGTTTTTTATAGAGCGATTGCCATGTTGCGCTTTAATCGGATCGTGTGTACATAGCTTGAGAATGTGTGCCCCTGCTTCTCAGGTCCAGGCCCATTATGAATAGTACCAATGACCCAAAGGTCCCCCAAGGCTGTTAGTCTATAGTATAATATAATTAATACATATGCAACAGCTTGCAAGGTGCTGAGCATTTCTGTTAGAGAGAAATTGGCAGCTGTAGCAAAATGAAGAATGCCATTTTTAAGACAATAATCAAGTCACAGCCAACAGATTACATACTAAATCAACTGTAATCAGCTCGTGTTAATCATGGAAGGTAAAACTAATTATTATTGTCAAGTCAAAACTTCCTTTAAGTAATAGCCTAAATCTAATTAATGTAAGTTATTTTAACTCTGCCACTTATACCTCTTTGTTGTCCACTGGAGGTTTTGCAGATCCAGAGACTATTTATAGATGAGTTAATGTTATTTTGTTCTTCAGTAGCAGGTTTTTGGTTCATGTCTTTGGGTTGAACTAACTTTTGTTGCTAAAAGCTCAGTGTTTCTCACTGGAGGATAGCTTGCTAGCTTGATTAATGTTAAAAGTTTCAGGTTAGATCCTCAGGTTATTAGCTCCATGAGCTTTCAGGAGTGGCTATACCTTTATCTGTATTTAGACCAAGATTAGGGGTGAAAGGATTTGAATTTATTCTCCGAAGTCCTTGTTTAAAAAAAAAATGAAGATTTAAATAAGTTTTAAGTTTACCAGAGCTAGCAGTTTTCAAAAAACAATTAAGGGTGCCATTTTCAAAAATGCTCTGGCGTAAACTGTGCTCTCATTGAATTAGATAGTAATAGTTAAACTTCCATTGACCACAGAGTTAGACCAATGATGAGTTCTTTCAAAAATTCCATGCTAAAACTCTGTGGGCCACACAGTATGCCCCCCTTTGCATTGTGAAAGCCTAGTGAAACCATAATGGAGTTGTATTGCTGTCATTGAGGGTGCATCTACACTGGCAAGTTTGGTGGACTTAAGGACGCTTAAGTCGACCTAAACAAACCCGCATCCACCCTGGGCTTTCCTTAAGTCGACGTAAGCATTTCTTTAAGTCAACTTAATAACACATCCTTTAGGTCGACTTAAGCCTTAAGTCCACTTGAGGCCAGTGTAGACGGGGATTAACACAAAACAGAAGCACGGTGTAATGACGAGGAGCCGAGCAGAGCGGAGCAGAGCTGCTGCAAGTCGGGGGCGGGGCGGTTGCGGATATCCACAAAACATGGAGATGTGGATTGCGGATCGGATATGGGTTTACACGTCTTGGATATGGATCGGTTGCGGATCCACATTTTTGTGTCTGTGCAGGGCTCTAATGATGTGGTATCAAGTTCCCCTCGGCACTCTGGGCTGATACACTGCTGTGTCATTCCAATCCCCCCAACCCTGTGGCTCATCTTGCACATGGCCCACCTTGCGGTTGCCCTGCTGTGTGAACCCCTCACTCCCGAGTCAGCACACACACAGTGACCCGCAAGCAAACGGTCCCTGACTTAGTGAATGAGTGCTATTGGCCAGTCACTCATGGGATTATGCAATGGTGTGACCCCCTAGTCAATATCTCGCATCCCAAATGCAACCCTAGGAACTGCAGTTTTACAGAGTTCAGTGCTGCCCAGTGTACTCGACGGACTCATTTGTTAGTCAGTTTATCAAAGAAATAGATATGCACCAACTCAGTCACTTTAAACAAAGTCTCTACATGCACCCGTACCACTAACTAAATTTATTCAGTACAAAAATATTTTAAGTGATTATAAGCCAGAGGAATATAAATCAAGTATGTTCGGGAAGATATAAAAGCAAACCTCATTCTGAACTAAACTCAGTGCTTTTTATCTTTTTTTTTTTAAAGTGTTGGTACGCCGGCAGGCGCGGTCCGGGGGTGGGGTGTGTGTCTCAGGACTCTCCACCATTGTTGCCCCCTGGGGCCTCTCCAAACCCACCGCTCCACCACTGCCAACCCCCAGACACTTTTCCAGGCCCTGCCTTCCCATCCTGGCAGCTCCCCGACCCTCCCAGCCCCTTCCCCTCTCCTCTCGCCACTTCCCTGCCCACCTGCCAGTTCCCCGACCCCTTAGGCCCCTTCCCTACTCTTCTTGGTCCCCCTGGCCCCTTCCCTGCCTGCCTGATGGTTCCTTGACCCCCCTCCCCCCGGGCTCCTTGCCCACTCCTCTTGCCCCCGCCCCTGGCCCTTCTCTGCCTGCCAACTCCCTGACTCCCCCGGGTCCCTTCCCCACCCCCCTGCTGATTCCTGACCCTCCTGGCCCCCTCCCCCTAACCTGACCGGAACTGCAGGGGTGGCCACAGTTGATCCCTGGCCAGGCTGCTCCTGCCCTGAGCCACACATCTGAGCATGCTCAAGGCAGGAGAGGTGAAAAAGCTCCAGCCTGGCTGCAGCTCCCAAGCATCTACGGGCTGGATTCCAGCCTCTGGCAGCTTGATTTGGGCCCGCTGCCACCACTCATGGCTCCTGCTAGCCCCGGTGCCCAGCTGGGGTCCAGTCTTAGCAGGGGAAAGGAGACTCGCTCCTTTCCCTTGTTGACCCCAGCCCCCAGCTGGGCAGCGGGGCTGGCCAGGGGAAAGTAGGTGCCAGTATGCCATACCGATGCACATCAGCAGAAGAAAAGCCGACTAAACTTAACTTCAGTAACCTTACAGCCCTTACATGGTTCTCACCACTGGTTGGTGATGACCTCCAACCAGACTCCCCCATTATGGGCAGTCTTGATAATGTTCTGATGTTGTCATGCTACTATAACAATAATGATCGGCATATCATGAGCGTTCCCAGAGTACCTGACATGACATAGTTTGCATTAAATGATACCCAAATGTGCTATAAGAGTGAGCGTGAATGATACACAATCACACCAGAACAGTGTGCATGAGGTGTATTATGTCACACTTGAGCTCATGGGACTTGGGCTATAGGGCTATAAAACTGCTGGGTAGACGTTCGGGCTCTGGGTAGAGCCCAGGCTGTGGAGTTCTCCCCTTCCCCAGGGGGTCCCAGAGCCTGACCATCTCAAGAGCAATTTTATAGCCAAGTCATCTGGCACAGGCCAACCTCAGGTGTTTTATTACAGTGTAGACATACCCACAGGGCTCTTCAGGAGCCTTCTTGCTCATTGCTTCCTGCAGTCTTTTCCCTCTAGCTTTCCCCCACCTCATTCCCTTTTATTCTGGAAATACCTGACTTCTCTCAGGTACATTCCCTGCTGTAATCAGAGCTAGCTGACCCCGGGCTCTCTAGCCCATGGAACAAGTCAGCCTGTTACAGTGTTTCTATCCCTTTTCAAAATTTGCGCTTTTGAATAGGTTAGGCAAATTAATAACCCCTCTTTTTAGTAATCAAGATAGGCCAGCTTCTCAGCTGATATGCGTCAACGTAGCTCCACTGAAATCACTGTTTGTCTGCACAAGGAAATGGCCTAGACTCAATTTACAATATAATTTTAAACCAATGTAGTTAAACCAGTTTCAATCTCAATGTGAACATTCTCTTTAAATTGGTCTTACGTTGATTTAGCTTCAGTTTATTGGGACAAGTTTAAACTAGACCAAAATAAGCCATTCCTCAATAGAATTGAGGTAAGGGTGGTCACAGAGACTTGCTGCAGTTTAACTAAATCAGTTTAAAAAACCCATTCAAGTTAAACCATTGTAATTCATACACATGGACAGTGTCTTGATCCAGAACCATATGTGTGCAGATGAACTCCTGTACACATGTGGAATTCCATGTAAATTGCTGGGTCTCCACAGAGGAGCAGGGGTCTAACCATGCATGCAGAATTCAGGCTTAGTGTATTCTGACTTCTGGAGGAGAGCTCTGGGCACAAAGTTATCCTGACTCTTTTTTTTTTTTGGGGGGGGGGGGGCCCGGTGAGGGTTCGCGAGGCTAAGAATGGTAAATGAGTGTCATATAAGCAGTTGTTTAAAAGGATGTTAATTTAGGGTCATTTCTGTTCATTTTTATTGATGTATTAAAGGAGCAATAGCTTCTAGCAGTTTATTTTTATATGGTGTTCTCTACATTTTGCAGAAACATTTCCTAAAGTCATTGCCAAAAATCAGGTTTATGATATTAACCTCCATTCTGTTGCTTCAGCACTCTACATGCTGTCTGTGTTCGTTCTCACTCCAGTTCATTTGCCCGCATCCCAGAAGTGGGAAAAGCTTTGATAAGCCCTATCATTTTAGGCACATTGCCGTGAATTTCCAGAACTGTGTTTCTGTACTGCAGAACGAATCCTTGCCCATTATTTGCTCTCAAAAGAAAGCCAAAAATATTTCAGTATGACAAAAACCCTCATGGTTTCAGTAAGAAAATAGCATAAAGAACAAATGCCATATAATAAGATAAAATTATACAGTGACCCATCCACAGATGTACATACATGTCTGGTTGAAATCCTTTGCAATGGTGGTTACTAATTATGATGATGATCTGCATGAAAAGATTTCATGATTTTTCTTGGGGAGAATTTTCCATGTGTAATGGTAGCATAGAGAAAAGTGCAGAGGTGCTGATGGATGCTTACAGTGGGCAGGAGCTGATGGCTTGACAAGCTACTGGTCACTCAGATAATTAAAATGGGGGTAAATGATGAAGGCCTTTAAAAGCAAAGACAAGGAGTTTGTGTTTGATGTGGTGGCTGATGGGGAATCAGTAAAAAGAAAGGGGTGATATGGTTAGAACAAGAAACCCAGGAATGATCATAGCAGCAGAATTTACTTGGGGAGGACTAATATGGCTGGCATCAAGGCCAGAGAGGAAGGATTTACAATAGCTAACTGTTATCATATGAGTGAAAATGGAAAGGGGGAAGATATTTGTCTTGCTAATCGAGTTGAAATTCAAATAAGTTTTGAGCTCTTTCTAGTGGTTTTCATAGTCATGTGCATGAAAAGCTAACTAATATCTATGACGAATTAAAGGAGATTTTGAAGAGGAAAGGTATATTGTTTAAACTAAATTACACCTTAGCCTTAGCATAATTAAAAGTGTGCTTTTACTTGCTGCTGATTTTGTTCTTAGTTAAAGAGGCAGAAAAAGAAGGAGGCAGAAGAAACTGTCTTATAATCTCTAGCAAATGATACACAATAGTATAAGTTGGAGAGGATGCATATATGTAAATAAGGGGGAGATAAAGGCAGTTCTGTGTGCAGTTACCAACATAAAACTCTTTCCCCGAGTTGACTGAAATTCTGGTAATGAGTAGCTTGCAAATTTGGGGAAAAAAGAAATCTCCCCCACTGAAGTCAATGGAAGTTTTATTATTCACTTAAATAGGAGTGGAAACAGACCTGCAAAGAATAAGAATTATTCCCAGTTGCACTAATTATTTCATTTCACATCAGAAAAGAATTCTGTTCCTTTACCTGTGCAGTTTTGTATGCTAGCGTCTTTGGTTGCCTGTGTAACGAGCACTCTTTGGGTATCTAATCCTTAGCATAAAAGTTTAATATTAGCCTGTGGTAAATATTTGCCTAAATTCCCCCTAAGCTAGTTCAGTAGAGATGTTTTCTTCACAATGTAACTATACAGGTTATTTTCTACAGATAAAAAAAATTGTGAACGTCAGAGGTTAACCTTTGGTTTGCTTAGGAGTTGGTACCTAAGGAGCAAATACTGTGGTCCCCATACCCAGTAGGACACAGAACTGTCGTGTATGTATATTGGGGAAACCTCAGAAAAGAAATCAAAGAGCTGAGACTTTGCATTCACTCTGTCCTGTACAGGTGAGCATTTGTTGTCAGGTTTAAAAAAATGATTTTGTTTTGGATGGCCTTGTGGTCCACAGCTGCACTGTTATGCAGGAAAACTGGGGCCAGTTTCCAGCCTTGGTCTCTCCTCTCATTCCTGGGAGGAAGAGGAAGTACATGCGGATGTCTCATATCATTCAGCTATGGTTTAGTAATCCAATTAAAGCATATGGGCTATGATGCTATATTGACCGCCTCAGCATTGCCAAACCCATCTGATTGACTTAAAAATTAGGATTTGAAAATATCATTAAAATATTACTAATTTTTTTAAAAATAAAGTTTGGGTTCTTTTTATTTGCCTTGTAGTTTAGGATACAGTTGGGTCACATTTTCAAGCTCTCCATTGCAACCTTGAGAGGTAAACATGTTGTTTATTTTTAAAAGCTGAGATTCTCACTTAATTACATGCTTCCAGGAGGTGGAGTTTGAAAAAAAACCCAAATATCATGAGGATCACGTTAAAATTGTGAGAGTTGGCAAGGATGTGTGATGGGAGCCACATCTAGTCATTTTTAGATGGAAAGACAGCAGTTAAGATTGGTGCTTTTTGGTAAATAAAAAGGTCCCAGTACTCGGCCAGAGACCTGGGGCCGCTGGTGGCAGGAGCTGGGGCTGCATTGCTGTGGAAAAAAGGTGCCTGAGTACCATGACGAAAAAAGCCTTGGTTAAGATGTAGTTTTGTTTACTTGCAGGTTATTGGTGGGGAAGATACCAGAGGGGAGTTATCTTTGTATCCATTGCGGATTCAGTGATGCAGATAGTCATGATTTCAGTGCTTAACAACAATTAAGTACAATTTTCTAGACTTTGGTCTTTTCCCCTGAGAACCAGACTTAGTTTCTTGGAATTTGATTACACCTGATTATTTGCAGGCGCAGATTACCTTTACAAATTCACTTGCACAACTATAAGCAGAATATAAACTAAACTAAAAAGATCTTTTTCTCTCTTCCCCATAATACCAAAATACCAAAACATGGTAGAATATGTGCAAAACTTTAAAAACAATTTACAAGGCATGCAAAAATTATTTAAAGATGAATTTAAATAAAAATTCTATTCAGTAAAAGTATGCAGTTCTCTACTGTAATCCTTGGAGTCCTAGGTTACCTGCAGAAACCTTGAATGTCCATGAAGGGCTTTTAAAGCTTATGGTATTTATGTTTTTAGTCAATGTTTCATGGGTTCTCTGAGATCTTTTTATAACAGGTGTTAACATCTTTGCTACCAGGCAACTACTTCCATGGTTAAAATGATAAATATACAATTCATTGGCCCTGAGTGGACTTGGTGACCATAAGAGTTCTAATGGTATCAGAGTTAGTTGTTAATATAATATTATGAGGACAAGTTCCAGAGGGGTAGTCATGTTAGTCTAGTTAAACAAAACAAACACGGAGTCCTGTGGCACTTTTAAAGACTGACAAGTTTATTTATTGCATGGCCTTTCTTGCCTGGAATCCCAGTTTATCAAATGCTTGAAATGCATTTCATTCTGTTTCAAGCATCTGATGAAGTGGAATTCCACTCATGAAAGCTCATGTGATAAATAAATTTATTGGTCCTTAAAACTAGTATTTGCAGCTATTCTGCTGTTGTGCCAGACTGAGAAAAAAAACACTAATTAGAAAAAATGTTAGAAAGAGAATGTTAAATTAGTAGTGTTGTTAGGTTGATGGAAAAAGTACAGCAAAATTAGATTACTGCTAGTAAAAACATTGTTGCTTCTATTTAGCAAACAATGCAAATATTTTGCATTGTTAGGTGGAAAAGGTAAAAACCACAATTAGTTCAAAAGTTTGAAATATATTCCTCAGGGGGATTTTAGATTACTTTACTAACTGATTATAGCTGGTATGAAAAATTCCAAAGGGGTAGCCGTGTTAGTCTATTGCAGAAAAACAACAGAGTCCTGTGGCACTCAAGTTAGTAACACTAATGCAGGACTAGTTCCCTGCGATGTAGCTAACATTTTTCAGTGCAGCTGACATTGACTTTGGTGCTTCAGTCTGATGTCTTGTGATCTATCTTTTAAGAAAACACAATATATTTTTGAAGACTTGTTTCACCACTAACAAAGTGGTATTGTTTGCATTTGTCAGTATTTTCTAGTAAATAGAAAAGGATTATACCTGACAAAAACAGCTTTCCCTATAGATTCCATTGTAGGATTTTAACATTATAAATTGGTTATAAATCAGACTTGTTTTTCTGTTTGCTGTGATAATAAATTTATCAAATCACTGCATTCTTGAGTTGTTTTTATTACAAGAAACTTGGCCTTTAGTAGCTTGATAAGCCTTTAAAACGGTAATAGGCAGTGCACCTGTTTTTTATAACAAGCCTATTTATAATGGCAGATTTTGAGCAAAGCACTAATTTGGTTAACAAATGCATTGTCAGCTCTTATCACTAGGTGGGAAAACAAAACATTTGGAATGGACAGAAATTTCATTCCTTTACAGTCTGGGGATTTTTTATTCATAACCTTTCAAGGGAAATAAAGTGTTATTTTTTACTCTATTTTTTCATCCAATCTAGTCTCCTCTGCGGGATCATTTTCACTTTATTTTTGGAGCTTATCAGTTGCAGGCAACTGTAGGCAATTTCCTATGAGTTACCTAGAAATTTCATAAAGCTTAGAGTACATCAGATTGTGATGTGGGGGAAAAAAACCTTATGTGAAGAATTTACCTTTTAATCTTTTGGGAATTGTAGTACTCAAAGCCTGAGCCTGTTGGGTGCCCACCCACCACTGACTTTTGCCAATGTTACTTCTACCATCTTTCCCAAACAGCAATAGAATTAAACTGACATTTTTACAGCAGCCTAGTGTTGAATTAACAGCCATGAAACTGACCAGACTGTTGTCTGTTTCAGTCAGCTGGTGTTTGGGACTAGTGAGCAGCTGCAGAAGCTTGGGAAAGTTTTTTCTACTGGCTCAGGAAGACACTATAGCAATTCACCTTTATCATGTTATCTTTCTACCATAAGAGCTGAAAGTATAATTATTTTTAGTGAGAGCTCAAAGTCTACAGAAGTTGATGGCTCCACTCACCAGTGGCCGTTCTGTTCTTACCAGTGGGGTCCTCAAGTCCTCCTCTACAAACATTGGGACTGGTGTTTTTATTCTGCACTTTGAAGATTAATACCTATATTGAAGTATAATAAATAATCAGAAAATGTACATGTCTTTTTACAGCACCTTATGCTGTTAGATAAGTGACTGTGTGTCTTACATAGATAGCTATTGTATTCCAGGGGATTTGGCCTGTATGTGTCTTGGGACAGGAGCATTGGTTTCAGTGAGACAGGATTTCACCCCATGTATTTTACATGTCGATGAAGTTTCATGGACATTGACAACATTTCACAATCCTCCCTTGGAGTAAGGTGTGTTGAGTAGTAGCGAGAAAGAGTTGGGTAACTTTTTTCAGCATATCTGAGAGGATAAAATGTAGGAGACTTCAATATAGTTTGCTTGTTTTTTTAAGCCAAACAGCCATTGAAATAATCAAGATAAACAAGTTGATTAAGCCAGTGGTTCTCAACCTTTTGCGGGTCGTGCCATGCTTGGTGGTGTTTCACAACCCTACAGGACACAGCAGCCCACCTCTCTTCCTCCCTGGCTGAATCCAGCCATCTCCCCAGCTCTCCAGGACACACCGCTGTAATGTGCCCTGACACAGTGGTTGAGAACTGCAGGATTAAGCAACTACTTTGCATGGTTAAGAGCACACCTTCAACTCTAAGTTGCCTCTTCATACCTGGACATAGCAGTGCAGCAAACTTCCTCCTTTTCCACTTGTTGATCACTTTCTCACCTCTGCAATGATCTCTTTCTCTCCCCAGTGTTGTAGGGCCTAGCCATCTCTCTGGCTACATCTGCACTACGGCCTAGGGATGTGATTCCCCTGCTCTCTCTCTCTCTCTCTCTCTCTCACGCACACGCACACGCATACACACACACACTAGCATTAGCTCTCATTGAGCTAGCACAAGTATAAATTGCAGTATAGTCACAGCAGCATGGCTGGCAGTTGCAGAGATGCTGCTGCAACTTCATCTATTTTTAGCACACTAATTCAGTGAGAGCCAGCACAAGTATGTCTTCTCACGCTGGGAATCGCATCACCATGCACAGATGTACCTATCTGAGTGCTCTGTGGCCTAGCCCTCCTAAGCTGTCTCTTACCCAACAGGTTCTCCCTACTTCCTTCCCCAGAGACTCCAGAAGTTTGCATCAGTGACCTCTGTGGTCCTTGCAGACCACATCTTAGAGCCCAAGCCCTGTGAACCTCTTCCAGCCTGGCTTCCTTGGGCCCTTCCTAAAGAAAACCTTCTCCTCCAAAAATCAAGTTCACAGCTCAGTTTTAGTAATTTTTTGTCTCTCTCTCTCTCTCTGATCCCTTATAATTCTGTCCATCACCTTCATTTGGGGGATAGCTGTCTGCTCACAGGTGAGGCTGAGCCAGGCTTCCCTTAAAAGCAAAGTAGCATACTTCCGGTGGAAAGAAATCTTATTGAAGTCATGATGACTCCACTGACCTGATATCTTTTCTAAAGAAGTTTCATACCTCACAGTACAGCAGTGCCATTTCCCTTTTGCCTTTTTTTAAACCTAATGATTAAATAACAACTTTCAAAACTGAATAATGCTAAAATAATAATAACAAAACTGAATAATGCTAAAATAATAACAACAAAACTGAATAATGCTAAAAAATGATTGAAAGAAATTTAAAGTTAAATTCCAGACTTCTTTCTTAAGGCATATTATCATCAATTATGATCACTTTTTATTTAATTAGTTATCATTTACATAGCACCTAGAGTATATCAGTTGATTTGTAGATAGATACATAGACAAAGATCCTGTCCTCTAAATAGAATTGGAGAGAAAAAAAGGATGAAAAATGGAATGGACTGAAAAACAAGGTGAGGTTTGATGAATGTCTCATTAGTTCCACAAGATTTGTTTAGAAAATATTTCCCCCCTTCATTTTCTAGCATCTATTGTATTCACATTTTGCGTCTAGGAATAATTTGGGAATGGGTGTTGATCTCACATACCATATAAGGAGAAATAGTGGAACATACTGGGGTGATTTAAGGCTCAGCCTTAATATAAACTGTCATTGTTTTTGATGTGGGTCAAGACAGATCTATAATTTAGGGCAGGTTTACCCTAGCACCAGCTACTGAAAAATTGTCATAGTTGCCAGGAATGGCAAATTGAACAGGAGAATGAACAAGAGGCACATGAAATCATCACAAAATACACTCCCATGTGCTACATGTATACAGATCGCATTTTATACATCAATTCTCTATAATGCCCTTCTGCAATAGGCATGCTAAATCCCCTTTCGTAAGGTTTCTGATTTTTGCTGGTTTGTTTGGGTTTTTTTTCTTTCGTTTTTTTTTACATCGACTGTTGAGCCAAATCCTATAAGGCGCTGAGCACCCTCAATCCTGTTGTCTTGTGTTCCCATTCAAGGCAAGGGAATTTGTTGGTGCCTCAACACCTCACAGAAGGTACTCAGCTCTTCTCAAGGTTGGGCTCTGTGTTTGAAACACCACAGCTGTGATATGTTTCTAATTTTAAATATGCCACTTCATCCTTTGTGAGTGTCGAAATTGGGTGGAGAAAGGGATGGGGCTAATAGCAATAATATCTTTAACCATGTAGTTAGTATAAGAACAATAATGCTGAATATACCTTGTGGAGGTGAAATCTGCTGAATTAACTGAGTTCCATTCCCACCTGGCCAAACAAAAGGAATCAGTCAGGAGTTTGATATAAGCTGCCTTAATGGAAGCATCAGACTTTTCTATAGAATAAGTAAGAAGGAAATTGTAGTAATGTTTATCATGTATGGAAAGCAAAAGATGATGAGAGATTCCTGACTTGATGTTATTGCTGACTTTCTTCTTTACATCATAACCAGTGTTTTTGTTCAGCTCAGCAAAGGAGTTTCCAGAGCTAAAAGCAATAATATCCTGTAGGTATGATTTAAGCACATTGCATAAACTCATCTTTCAATATAATCTAGTCATTGCTTTGCTATTTTTGCTAAAAGGGCAGAAGTCAACCTGCAAAAAGTAGTGTTAGACATCTTAGTAGAGTGATAGATCTCATGCATTTATTATTGTTATTTCTATAAAGTTTGGCTTATCATAAACACAGATTGAGACACTGAGAGGACACTGTTGTTTTTTTGTTTTTTTAAAATTTGCAATCTATTGATTCTCCATCCTTCATGCTCTCTGACATATTGCTAAATAGTGCATAACATTATTTGATGAATAACAAATGGGTATTAACACTTTTAATTAAACACTTTTGCATTTGCTTACCTTTACGCACTGAATAGTGCCATTAAAATTTGTGCATGTGAAGTTAAGCATGGCTAAAAGTGTTTTCAGGATCAGAGCTATTGTTATTTGTATGGCTCCACAGTTGTGCATGGCTCTTTTCAGACACAATAAGACGTGTCCCCTTCCCTGAAGTGCTTACGTTGGAAATGATGCTCTAGATGCAAACGTGCGGCCCACAGGCCAGATGCAGCCCGCAAACCAATTCCATCCAGCCTGTGACTGCACTCTATGGGACCACACTCTCTTCCCTAACAGAGAGAGAGAGAGAGAGGCCTCTAATACCTAGTGCTCTGCAATGCCGCGAGAGTATCAGGGCTCACGACGTCACGAGCGCTGGGTATGCAAGACTGTGCCCTGTGAGACAGCACTCTTTCCCTAACAGAGAGAGAGTGTGATATCGCGAAGCACAGTCTTGCATACACAGCGGTCCATGATGTCGCAAGAGTGCCCTAATATTTTGATTTATGGTATTACAGTCCACTTGAAGAGAATTTAAGTCAAATCTGGCCCGCCATAGCAAATGAGTTTGTTGCCCCTGTTTAGGGAATCAATTAGATATTTGTCACTGTGAAACCACTAGCAAATAATGGGACTAAAAGTGTGAAGAGTATAGATGATTGGCATGTGTAACCCATATGCCTGAAAAGGCTATCTCTGAGAGACCTGCTGAGGGTGGGTTACTGTTGTTGGGCAGATTAGCGACCCACAACTGGAAACTTCCAGAAGCAGGGAGTGGTAGCAATTTGAGCATGCTCCACAGTGTACCCTGCTGGTGTGATGTGATGTTGTCAGTCAGATGACTGGAGAGCAGCAGCCTGAGCGGACAGCAGGCAGGAGCTGCCTTGAGGGGAGACCATGTGCTCAGTGTTCTGGAGAGGAGCTGAGCCAGGAGTGAACAAGATGTTTTCTCCATGTAAAGGAGTCATTTGCAACAGACCTTGCAGACATGCATATGGGACTGAGGGCTGGTTGCAGAGGAGAAGAGAGAGCCTGCATGTAATGCTACAGAGGATCCCAGCAAAGAAAGAAGAGGACAGCTATTTCTTGCCACTCAAGCTTCCACACTGGAACAGAGACTGTAGCTGAAAGTTGGGTGAACTCCACACAGACTTTGGGACTCTTGGGTATCTTTCATGCAAGGGATTGTTCTTGGTTAATTGTAGTTTGTTTTCTTAGGATAAGGTTCATTTAGTTAGTAGTTAATAAAGTTCATTTTTACGTTTGTTTTTAGTAGTATTTTAATGTGTGAGCGTAGCTCTGAGCAATCTTCGCCGTGAGTCCTGTACAGACTGGATCCTGGGTCTCCAGCTGCTTTCCCCATAGTGGTTGGGATTGATTTCTGTGGGGCACTGGAGAAGGGCAACAATGAATTTTAGCCCACCTGAAGGTTACACATGCATCCTTAACATGCAGAGGGCAGCAAGCCTGCTGGAGAAAAGAGACAGAAGAAGTAAAAGGGTAATGGAAAGAGAAGTTGCAGACACTGCCCTCCTGACAACCAGAGGATCTGCTCAAACAGGCAACTGAGAAGTGTTCCTAAACACCTTTTGATTCTGCTGCTTTTCTTGAGCACAATTTAAGCAGGGTACAGGGAAACATGAAAGCATCCACAGAAAGCTAGCAAAATATTGGAAAATTTGTGTGTGTGTGTGTGTGTGTGTGTAAACTTTTTAAACTAATTAACAGTTTGATTTTCAGAGGCTTGCTGCATGTTTTGCAAGGCTAATCGTTAAGATCCATGAGTCTTTTCTGGAGTCACTGATTATATGCTATGAAACTATCATATCTAGGTCTGTCTTGGACTGAAATGTGGCTTTTCTCAAAGTGCTGCATTTATTTGTTTTCCTAGCAGGCTTCTTCAGGTTTCTGTGAGTTCCACATACCCATCTCTGATGGGAACTTCTTCACTCCTCCTACTTTGGTATGCATTGGGCTGCTCTGTGTCTCTTTTTTATACTTTATTGTGGTAAAGAATGGCCATGTCCCCTTTCATTTAAAAAAGAAAAAAGCCTGTTAGTTGTCATTTCGATTAAAAACAGTGCTTTCACACCCTTGTCTGTTTTCCAAATGGCATAGGATGAAACTGGCTAAAAACAGATGATCAGAAACTATGGAAATCAAATACACAAAGCTCCTATTATGTTCTCAGGCTCTTTTTAGCAGCTTTGAAATGTTGAGTCTTTAGAATTGTAGCAAATTTGGTGCCCTTTGGATGTTTTCTCTTGTCTGATCCTCAGAATTCCACTGGCTTGGGAAATAAAATTGTTCAGCTCAGGAAAAGTTTGTCTTTGTTTGTTGAGTAGGTGATAAAGGGTCCAAATCTCTCGGCCCCTTTGAGGGGCATATGGAGAGCCAGACTTTCTCAGAGAACCATGAGAAACAAAATTGTAGCTTGTGCAAAATCAAAAATGAAATTAGCTGAATCTGTAAGTCACGTTCTGGGGTGTAGTACAGATCAGTGAGAGGTTGGTTCATTGCTGCCCTGTAATCTTGGGTGCCTCACTGTGCTTTGCTATTGTAGATGCCACACTGGGCTATCCACAGCTAGCCTGCCAGCATGCAGGTCGCACACTGAATATCTGTATGCTAGACGGCCCTGGCTCAGAAGCCCTGACCCAAGCAGCCCATCTATAACCCAAGAGTCCCCATTCTAGCTTCCTCCATACTTGTTTACTACTTGAACAGTGACACCCAACACACTCCCAGATCCACGTTTTCCCAGAATTTTGTCTTTTCAGTGTCCTGCCCTCTCCTGGACAGACAACTACGATGGATTGTTTGCTTCTTTAAGGAGACAGTAGACACCTATTTGCTGCAATAACTGGAGCTACCACTAACTTTACTACAAAGAATCACAATACAGTTGGTTTAGATTAATAGTTAAAATAAGTTTATTAACAAAAGAAGACAGGATTGTAAGTGAATTCAGGTATAAAAGAGAAAGCATGAACTGGGTACACAAGCAAATAAAAGTGAAAACAGGCATCTAAAAGTCAAACTTAGGCCTTGTACACACTACAAAGTTATTGCGCGATAAAGCCCTTTAATGCGCAATAACAAACAGAGCGTACACACACAACTTACAGTTATTCCGCGTTAAGTCCCTTCTTTTTGCGCAAAATGTAAACCACCTAAACGAGCGTGGTTGCTGCTAACGCGGAATAGTTGTTGCGCGATGGCCAGTGTGTGTACGCTTATCGCGCAATGTGAATATAACGGAAATGGCCCACAATTCAAATTCCATCCCTTCTGCACTTCCGCCTGTACTCTATCGTCGTGACGTCATTTTTCCCGACCTCCTCTTCTGTCCCGCGAATTTTTGAATTCACCACTCTCCCTTCTGCCTCGCTGTTCGGTGCTGCTGCCTCTGTGTGCTTCGCTCGCAATGTCGTCGCGCCGCAGCAAACGAGCTCCAGCCTGGACAGCAGCAGAGGTGATGGACTTGATCGGCATCTGGGGAGAGTCCGCCGTGCAGTCACAGTTACGTGGCAGCCGGAGGAATTTTGACATTTTCGGTCAAATATCCAAAGCCATGACCGAAAAGGGGTACGAGCGAGACACCCTGCAGTGCCGGGCAAAGGTGAAGGAGCTGCGGATAACATTTCACAGAGCCAGAGAGGCTAACCGGCGCTCTGGCTCCGCGCCAGCAACGTGCAAGTACTATAAGGAGCTGGAGGCGATCCTGGGCGGCGATCCCACAACCACCCCGAACTGCACGGTAGACACCTCGGAGACTGCACCCCAAACAGAGAAGGAAGCAGAAGGCGACGAGGCAATTGTGGACGAGGAATCAGAAGAAGAAGACTACGAGGACGGAGAGAACGGAGCCACTGACCCGGGGAGCCAGGAGTTATTTTCCACCCAGCCAGAAACAAGCTCCACTGATTCCTTCTCCACGCCTACCCAGGAATCATCAGAAGGCAGCTCTGGTAAGTCCCGTTCGCAATGTCCTCTATTCTAGGTGCTACAGCTCAGCGTAGACATGGTTTTTTTGCAAGGGGTTTTTGTTTTCGGTGTCCTCAGTTCTGTTCCTTACAGAACTGTAAAGGTGTTACTAGCATTACTTAAAAAGGTCATCGATGTATGCCTCGATTTCCAAGTAGTCGTTCCCTTTCAACTCACTGAACGCGTCATCCAAATATTTCCAGAGTCTTCTCTTGAAATTACATGGTAGAGCATTCCTTTGCACTCCACCATTCAGGGACACTCTTCCTTTCAGACTCGCAAGCACTCCTGCGGGCAACATTGCTGCGCACAGTCCTGCAGCGTAAGGTCCCGGCTTGAAGTCGGCAACATGAAGGAGATGCATTCTCGCTTGCAGAGGCACTCTAAGCAGTGTGAGATCTGCCTCTATTTCAGCCATCTCGGGCACGGGATCAGAACTTGGTGTGGCAATAGTCAACTCTCCGTTGTACTAGCTCTGCAACCCGTACCAAGCTTTGGGAAATCTGTTACCGCCCCCCCATAGGTCCCCTCTTGTGTATTGAAGGAATGTGTGGGGAGAACAACATCATTTGCTCCTGACCGTGGCGAGAACAATAGCGGCATTCTACATTTTTCATATCTGAACAGGAATGACCTTCGGTGGACAGTCTACAGCTGCAGCTGAGCGTCTGAGGAGGATAAGGCGGAGGCCTCGCAGGAGCAAGGAAGACGTCTTCCAGGAGCTCATGCAGTTCCATGAGGCTTCTGCGAGGGAGACAAGGCAATGGAGGAGGCAGTGCAGGCAGGACAGGAGACAGAGCAGTGCGAGGAGAGAGCAGCAGAAGGATGCCCTGATAGGCATCATGCAGGAGCAGACCAACCTCCTCAAGACCATGGTCGGTCTGCTACAGGCTCGCACCCCCCATCATCAGCCTCATATGCCTTTCAGTGCATCCACGCCACATTCCCCCCCCAGACAGTTTTTAGACCACCATGGACATCCATGGTGTAACCCTAACAGAACCCCTCCCCCAACATATGTAGTTGAGTCCCGCACCTACACCCACCTTTAGTCCCTACTCCCCTCAAACCCGAGTTTTGATCAATGTTAATTAAATAAAGTTGAATCCTTGTTAAACTTAATCAGACTTTCTTTATTTGTTTCATTAATTTAACATTAACGGTTTTTGATTCAATGAATGTTTACAGGGGAAAAACACAAAATTTCTAAAGCTTAATTTTTAACAGTTGAAACATATAGGAAATGGTTAGTAACTATATTCAAAGGTACAATTTTAACCAACAGTACTAAAATGGGTTTTTAACGCATCCCTTATGCGAACTGCCCTTAGCTGCGCCCCCCGGATACCCCTCGTGTCTGGTTGCTGGTAGGCATTTTCCAGACGTTGTGCCTCAGTGGTCCAAGAGTTCCTGAATCTCTCCCCCCGGCTTTCACATATATTGTGAAGAACACAGCAAGCCGAAATAACTAATGGGATCCTGTCCTCGTGGAGATCTAGCCTGCCATACAGCGCTCTCCAGCGCGCTTTTAAACGGCCAAAGGCACACTCCACAACCATTCTGCATCTACTTAACCGGTAATTGAAACGCTCCTTGTCAGGATCCAACTTCCCGGTGTACGGCTTCATGAGCCATGGCATCAGTGGGTAGGCGGGGTCCCCAAGTATCACCACTGGCATCTCTACACCGCCCACAATTATTTTCTCGTCTGGAAAAAATGTGCCAGCATGTAGCCTTCTGAATAGTCCAGAGTTTCTAAAGATGCGTGCATCGTGCACCTTTCCAGACCAGCCAGCATTAATGTCCATAAAGCGACCACGGTGGTCCACCAGTGCCTGTAGAACCATCGAAAAGTATCCTTTCCTGTTGATGTATTCAGAGGCAAGGTGGTCGGGAGCGAGAATAGGGATGTGAGTCCCATCTATTGCACCCCCACAGTTCGGGAAGCCCAACTCATTAAATCCTGCGATGATCTCCCTCACGTTTCCCGGGGTCACCATCCTCCTGAGCAGAATACGGTTGATGGCTCTGCATACTTGTGACAGTGCCACTCCAACGGTCGAGCGTCCAACCCCAAACTGGTTTGCGACCGAGCGGTAGCAGTCTGGAGTCGCCAGTTTCCAAAGTGCGATAGCCACACGCTTCTCCACGGTCATGGCGGGTCTCATCCTCGTGTCCTTGCATCGAAGGGCAGGGGCAAGCTCCTGGCATAGCTCCATAAATGTGGCTTTCCGCATTCTAAAGTTCTGTTGCCACTGATCATCATCCCACAGCTGAAGGACGATTCGTTCCCACCAGTCTGTGCTCGTCTGCCGGGACCAAACACGGCGGTTCAGGCTGTGTTGCTGGTCCGCGAAACTGATCAGAATGTCCGTTTGGTTTTCAATGCTGTCATCATCCGAGACCGAGTCATCCGTGTCATGCTCCGAATCATAGCCAAAGGCAAACCGCAACAGAATCTGGGCTGTGTTCACAATGCTGAAGGCAGCATTCAAGATCACAGCTGAATCCATGTCGATTCTGAAAAGGCAGTGCCGAGAAGAAGGTTGCTTCAATTTGAAATTCGCGCTCGTTGCTATTGGCAACCGCTGGGTAGCGTCAGTAGCGGAATGCACCACGGGAGATGATACTGGGGACTCTGGGATACGTACCCACAATCCCCTTCGCTTTCCTGGAGGACTGCGCTCAGAAGGGGGGGGGCTTTGTTCCGTTAGAGCAAGCATAGTGTGTACGCGATCTCGCGCAACAACAGCCACGGGAGAATTAATGCGGAAGAGGATTATTGCGCGTTAAAAATGGTAGTGTGTACATAGCCTTAATCTAGCAAGTTTTGTTTCAAGACATTGTTCAAAATGGCCTTTCACACCCACAGTTTTCCCAAAGAAGGTGACTGATTGTCTCTTCTGTCAGGATCTCTTCCAGAGGTCTAAAAGTGCTGGTGCCCTTGTCTTCTTAAGTGAAAGAGACAACTCTGGGTTTTCTGCCCTGCTCTTTTACAAAATGTATTCTTTTGGAGGTTCCTGCTCCAAGTGAACTCTATTCGAATAGTGAGAAAGCCGACATGGAGTAGGAGGCTCCATGCTCTTTTTCCCCCTCCTGTGCTTGAAGAAATGTAATTTGGTCTCCCCCACGGTTGTCTTGATGACCCTGTTTGTTTATATATAAATTGAAGTAAACACACATTCCTTTGTGAAGGAAGACTTTTTTAACGTTTGCCTAGGCAGAGCTGTCTGCTTTTGAACAAGTAACATTATATAGAGAGAATTTATAACTTTACAGCGAATGGTAATACATATATTTCCCCATGATATTATTGACCAGAGAGTTACTAGTTTTCAGATGATACCTCAAAGATTATTATACCTCAAAAATACAAATATTACTATAGTAATACAACAAACAAGGAATTCTGTGGCATTTTTAAAGACTAACAAATGTATTTATCACATGAGCTTTCGTGGGTGTAATCCCACTTCATCAGATGCATGAAATGGAAGCTGTAGCATGCATCTGATAAAGTGGGGTTACACCCACGAAAGCTCGTGATAAAAAAGTTTGTTAGTCTTTAAAAGTGCCATAGGACTCCTTATTTGTTTTGCTGAACTAGACTGACATGGCTATCCTTCTGGAACTTATGACAGTAGTGTGTCAGATGTGAATACAGAGGTGCTTTGGCTTATACCTCACAAAACAGGGAAACGGAGGGATTAGAAATTTTTTTTTTATTGTGATTGAAATTTTCTTTTGGCTGGGGAACTTGAAGATGAGCATTGGTAGTTGGAAAAGACACCGAGTCATGGAGAAGCAGATATATAGTATAAGGAAAGATGAAAATGTGTGAGTACAGCATGGAAAAAAGTGGGTGAGGAAGGTGGTTTTGAATATCAAGATAAATATTATTTAGGCTGTATACAAGAAGAACGAAAGGACTGAGAAGATTTGAATTAAGGAATCAAAATTAAGAAATTGTGTTCTGAAACAGGTGATAATTTTAGACAGTTAAGAAAATTAGAGTGGAGAAGTGCTTTCCATAGATTTTTGGAAGGGGGGATGGTGGAGAACTTTATGGAAAATGGGGCAAGTATGTAAAAAATAGAAAAAAGCAAGCATGAGAGAGAAAAGAGCTGTAAAAAGTAAAAGGGAAATCTGTGGGAAAGATGTTTGTTTACTGAAGGAACAATGGGATTCTAAACAAATGTGTATGGAGTCAACTCTTCTTTGATGGATGCCCTGTATTTATTACTGGAAAGACAACAGAGTCTTGTGGCACTTTTAAAGACTAACAGATTTATTAATCGCATGAGCTTTCGTGGGAGAAAATCCCACTTCGTCAGACGCTTTGAAGCGTCTGAC
>ML685787.1:6841274-6897666 GCA_007922175.1 Pelusios castaneus
TGCGATTAATAAATCTGTTAGTCTTTAAAAGTGCCACAAGACTCTGTTGTCTTTCTACAATAGACTAACACGGCTACCCCTTTGGAATTTTATTACTGGAGTTCAACATAGACCATGATCATGAAATTCTTGATTATGTGAAACGGAACAATAGGTTTGGAACAAATGCCATTTCTAATTGCTGCAAGGTGCTCCACAAACCTGTTTGGCATTCATACAAATGAGCATTTCCTACAAAAGAATGCAGTTCATGATATTCTTGGGGGTACATCAGAAATTCTGGATTAACAACAAAGGAGTACAGAGGCTGCAGTAATCAGAATAGAATTATAATTAGGGCTGTAAAGCCAGGATCCATAAATTCAAGGCTGTTAAGGAGCCATTTTGCTGGTAAGCACAACTAAAAATTATTGCAAGATCTCTTATTTTCAACCAGCATGTATCTTGTGCACAAGCAGTATAATCAACTTCAGACTTCGGCTCCTGTGTACGACACCCATTTAATAAAATAAAATTAACCAACTAACTATCTAAATAACCCTGAATAGATCTCTGACTAGAAGAACGTAAATTGATTTATGACAACAGGTTTTCATACCAAACCATAATAAATGTACAAACTTTTGCGATAATTCAGTTCGAGTTTGATCTCTGGAAGTTTGTTAATCTGAGTTATGAGACAAGATGTGATTCCATGATGGAGTCCTGAAAAGAATCTTGTGTGAGTCACAGACAACAGAGGAAGATGGGAAAACACAGATTTAATTTTAAGAACAGGTGGTTCCATTTGATTGATGGGAATAATAACACTTCTGTGCATAGTAAATTGTTTCTTTATAATGACTAGCGCTGTCAAAGACAGGGGTGTCTTCACACTCCACAATTCAGACAGTGCCACTGATGATGTATTTCAGTGTCTTGGTGGATAGCATTGTAAGAATCGAATGGATGAATGGAATAAAGGAAGAACTATATTAGTTTAGGTTCTAGGGGATTCCTGATATGACAGTGCTTTCTCCACAGACATTGGGCTTGAACTAAAGATCTCCAGAGCTAACAGCATGAGTTTCTACAACTTGAGCTAAAGAGTCCTGCCTATAACAAAACAAAGAATCTAGTGTCACTTGTAAAGACTAACAAACTTATTTATCACATGAGGTTTCATGGGAGAAAATCCCACTTTGCCAGATGCTTGAAGATGGAGAATTACGGCACATCAACTGTTGTTATTATTATTATTATTATTATTATTATTATTATTATTATTATTATCAGTGCTTTTTTTCTAAAAAAAAAGGTACCGGAACTCCTATTGATGTCCGTCATGTCATAAAGAAATAACACTGAAAATAGTGCAGTAAACAGTAAATTTTTGAATATATCAAAGAAATAAAAATACAAGGTAAAAACTGTTAAGTTTTATTAACTATGCAGGCCGCTAATATACTGAAAGACAACCTGTGAGGTCTTACAGCAGGGGTCCTCACAATTTTTAAATAGGGGGCCAGTTCACGGTCCCTCAGACTGTTGGGGGGCCGTATTATAATTAGAAAAAAACATGAATGCGTAGCTATCACGTCTGCTGCTGGCCTGTGTTTCTGGGTACTGGGTGGCAGGCAGTAATGCATCCACACACTTTTTGTTGGTGCTGTGGGCTCCGGCCAGGCCCAGAGTGTGGGACTGACCGATGTTAGCCTGCTGGCCTGCTGTTGTGTACGCAACTAGTAGCCAATGTTCCCTCTAGGTTTGGTGGCTTGTGTGCAAAATTTTCAAGCCGTGTGAAAAACTTTTTCAGAATAAATTTTTGGGGAAAACTCACAAGACAGAAATTATAGGCATTAATTGAAGATAAAGTGACTGTAAATAGAATTAATTAATTAATTGTGTTTAATTAATTTAATTGGAATGAATTTGGAATTGAAATCTAATTTTAAGAAAGGTTTTTATTTAAAATTAATTTTTAAAAAGTTTTTAAAAAGAAGGGAGAGAAAGAAAAAAGAGAAGGAAGGAGGAGACAAAGAAAAAAAGAAAAAAAGGAAAGGAAGAAAGAAGAGAAAGGAAGGCAGGGAAGAGGAAGACAAAGAAGAGAAAAAGAAAAAAAGGAAAGGAAGAAAGAAGAGAAAGGAAGGAAAGGAAGAGGAAGAGAAAGGAAGGCAGGGAAGAGGAAGACAAAGAAGAGGGGAAAAAAAGGAAAGGAAGGAAAGGAAGAGGAAGAGAAAGAAGAGAAAGGAAGCAGCCCCGGGGGTCTGGAGGGGGCGGTGGGGGCTGCCGGCCTGCGCGGGGGTCCCTCCTTGTCCCCACCCCCACCCCTCTAACCCGGGCCGTCTCCTTGTCCCCGTCCCCACCCCTCTAACCCGGCCCGTCTCCTTGTCCCCGTCCCCACCCCTCTAACCCGGCCCGTCTCCTTGTCCCCGTCCCCACCCCTCTAACCCGGCCCGTCTCCTTGTCCCCACCCCCACCCCTCTAACCCGGCCCGTCTCCTTGTCCCCCCATCCCTCTCCAGGCCTCCCTCCAGCCCCCTTACCTGGCCGGAGGCTGGGAACCACAGAGACGGCCGGCAGAGCTGCTTGCCGGCCAGTCCGCTCCCGCCCTGAGCACGCTGTAACTGGGCATGCTCAGGGCGGGAGATTTAAATCTCCCCAGCCCGACCCAGCCTGCACAGCTGGGAGGGAGCACTGGCGGGGAAAAAAAGGTGCCGGAACGCCGTTCCGGTGCGTTCCGGCAGAAAAAAAGCACTGATTATTATTATTGCAGGAATAGCTAGGAGCCCTAGTTATGGACCAGGACCCCATTGTGCTAGGTGATGTATGAATACAGAACAAAAGGATAGATTGTAAATTCTTCGGGACAGGGACTAAGTAGAGAGAGGAGAAGAGATAGTGGAAACAACATGACAGGCAGAA
Organism: Pelusios castaneus; assembly: GCA_007922175.1. Lineage (NCBI taxonomy): Eukaryota > Metazoa > Chordata > Testudines > Pelomedusidae > Pelusios > Pelusios castaneus. The sequence goes on from ML685787.1 coordinate 6,844,178, forward strand.
GTCTCAGAACATCAGCAGCATAGCAATTGTCAAGTTTTTGTAGGGGTCATAGCAAAGCATTAAGGACTCAGGTGATTGTTTGGCAGTTTAAGAAGTAGATGATGGAGGCTGTCATCATGGGCTGATGGGAGGTAGGAATGAGCATTTTTGATACTGAATGAAAGATGATAGGTGAGATGGGGATAGGCTGTGAAAGGCCTTGAAAGTGAGGACAAGTGCCTTGTTTAACGTGACAGAGAAAGGGGAGTCAGTGGAGGAATGTGAAGAAAGAAGTGACATAGTCAAAGTGATGGGCTAGGAAAATAATTTTTGTGGTTGCATTTACCAAAGCAGAGAAAAGGATTTTGTAATATCTGATAAACAAAATGATGAAGGCCTGGATGAGAGTTCTAGCAGCATGGATAGACAGGAGAAGCTATGGCTTATAGATGTTATGCAAAAAGAAACTGTAAGATGTAGAAATAACCTAGAGAGAGGTTTGAGTCAGAGTTGGTGGGCCTGAGCTAGTGACTGAGAAAAGAAATGGTGAGAAGGCTGAGAGTGGGAGGGTAGGAAAGGAGATTAAGAGCTCTGGGTTAGCCATGTTATGCTTGGTCTGATGACTGGGCATCCTTGAGGAGATAAGAGTGAGAGACTGAGATTTTAATTTGGGTAAAAGGAGACAGGTCTGAAGTAGTTAAATGGATCTGAGAGTCTTCAGCATAGAGATGGCACTTGAATTTGTGTTTGTGGATGAAGTTAAGAACATAAGAATGGTCAGGCTGGATCAGACCAAAGGTCCATCTAACCTAATAGCCTGTCTTCTGGCAGTGGCAGATATTTCAGATGGAATGAACTGAGCAATTTTGAGTAATCCATTGTCTGTCGTCCAATCTTAGTTTCTGGCATTTGGAGATTTAGGGACACCTGGAGCCTCAACACGCAAAAAATATCTTCACTGGCCCAAAAAACTGCACCAAAGATTGAGAGTTGCTTGGAATAAATATTTGGATACACAAATATTTCTGATCCAGTGGAATACAATTTGTATATAAAGGTAAAAAGCTATAATAGATCTGAGACTATGGCTTATTCACCCAAAGACATTTTCCTGAATATACCAATCCCTGCTTAGGTTAATATTAATGGGCCTAATAAATTCTGACCACTTCTCAAAATCTAACGACCTTAATGCTATGTTAGCTCATATATTTTGGAAATGCTCCTGGATCAAGAATTTCTGGTACGATGTGAGTCAAAGGAGAACCTTAATATCAGATGGTAAATTGGAATCCTCTTCCTTAAGTATCATTCTAGTATATATTACAATACCTGGCAGTCACCTGGTAACAAGGCAGTGTGGTTCCAATTGCAGCTTTGATCACTAAAAAATTAATCCTGCAAAAATGGAAAAATTGAGTCCCACCAATATTGATGCCTGGCTCAGTTACACACCTGACCTCACAGCTAGCAAACTACTGGCATTCCTCAGAAAGGGAGTGCCCAAGAAATTCAAAGCCATGTGGGCTGACTTTTTAGAAGTCTATTGTTAACATTGATGATGAAGATAGGTATGTTGCATCTCCTCCCCTCCCTTTATCCTAACCTTCTTTATTTACTTCGCATATTATGATTAATCTGCTATTTTGGTGTATTTGGAAAATTAATGAAAATAATAATGTATTCAGAATTGATGGCCAAGCGGAGAAGCTTTTTCCCCTTCCTATTTACTAGTTCCTCAGTGTTTATGAATTGGAGGATGTCTAATAGAAAGTGGAACAACATGACTTCAGATGTTCTCAGGGGTGGTAGACAGGCTTACATATAACACAAGGACAATAGTTTTGAAAAAGGAATGCAGGTGTAAGCTGTTTGTGCCTTTTCTATCTTGTTTAAGTAAAAGCCACCCAGTTCAATGGTCATGGGAAATCACAGAGGATTTTCTTTTTGTCCCTGCCAGCAGGTAGAGGATCTTGGGGGGCAATTACCACAACAGTGGGGTACAAATCAATCTTTATTGAAAAATGTAAAACAGTAAAATTTAACAATGGGGTGTATGGGGTTTGTCACAGTAGGCAATAATGGGGTGTATGGGGTTTGTCACAGTAGGCAGTAATGGGATGTATGGGGTTTCTCTTATTAAGCAGTGTGAAAGTGAAGAGGTGTCCCAGTGAGTCACAATTGGTGGCTAGCGATTCTACAAAAAAAAAGCAATATGTCACAGTGGTATAGGTGTAGAGGTACAGTAAAGGCAGTGGTAACCAATGGGGTTTTACGAATATGAATGAGATACAAATGGCAGTAAAATTGCACAATAGGGGTGATTAGTGAATTTACACAAGTGTAATAGTACAGATGAGAATTGATAACTTGGTTTGTAGGACTGCAGTGGCAGGCAGTTTGTAAGAGTGTACCTAGAGGCTGGGTTAAGGAACAAGGGGTGGGGTGGGGTGAGTAATCAGTGGCAGAGGAAGAGGGAAGAGTACAGTGGCAGGCAGTCTGTAAGGGTGTCACTAGAGGCTGGGTTAAGGAACAAGGGTGGGGTGGGGTGAGTAACCAGTGGCAGAGGAAGAGGGAAGAGTACAGCTGCAAGGGATGCAGCAAGAGGCACTGAAGCCCTGCAGGGCGAGGCTCAGAGCAGTCTTCAGGAGCCTGCAGGCTAAACACAGAGGAATCAAAGAAGAAAGGCAGCAAGGGGCTTTGGAAGTTCAGGGAGAGGTGGAAACAGCAGCAGAGGACTTGGGGTGTTCGGGGAGAGATGAAGACACAGAGGCACTTATTTAACAACTTAACAGTAACTATACAACTTATGCTAATAATGAATGACAGAAAGAAGGAAAAACAAAAAGAGAGGAGCAATACAGTAAAACAGTTATCTTTAATCTAACTTAACTATGGCCACACAATATAACAGGTAATGGCAAACAAGTATCCCACTTAACTACCACTAAACACAGACACAAAATTCAATTCTAACAGGACTACAACTTATACAAGCTAATAAAATACAACTTAACAAAACTAAGCCTAAACCAACTAATGAAACTAAACCTAATGGCACGCCTTATACTACACTGGTCCTATTGACCAGGGGGAGCAGTCCCAGAGGCAGAGTGGTGTGAGCCCAGAGTACAGCTCCTGGGGGAGTCAGGGGTTGGTGGCTGCAGCAGTGGAAACAGCTGAAAGCAGGGAGCCCTGGGACAGAGCACACAGAGGCAGAGCTTAGCAGCGGCACAGGCTTTTCTTTAAGCAGCAAGGGAACTGCGGAGTTAGAAATAGTTTCAGGCACAGACCAAGGAATTAACTTAAGTCTGTCTACTGGGGAAGCAAGGCCAGCAGCTAGAACAGGGAGAATTTGCAAGAGGAGAGCCTTACCAATTCCCAGGACAGCAGCAGGAATAGAGGCAGGCACAGCAGCAGCATCAGAGGAGGCTCGGTTCGTTTTCAATCGTCAGGAGATCTCACAGGAAAATATCGGTGTTCGTGGGAGGGGAGTTTAAAAACGGGGAGTACGCTCAAAAATTAAACGAGAGCGGAGAAAGGGCCTCCAACGACCCCTAGCTGATCAGACCAGGTGGCAAAGCAGGAACCTTTCTGATGTCTGACTCAAAAATGTCTGGTTTTAAAGGCAAACTCAGGCAGCTTCCTGCCAGTAACTCTGATTGGCTCCCTCTGCTACAGGGGAGGAGAGAGGGCAGGGAAAACTGCAGGTAAGCACAGGACATGTCTGGGCAAAGTTCTGAACCACAGGTATGACTCATGCCCTTAAGCTCAACAGGCCATTTAAGTCTTGCACTCCTGGGCATTGTCCACCCTACACCGAGCCAGGGTCTAAGCCAAGGAGCTAAAGGCCGCCTCCCTGGGCTGGGCAATGGCCCCTAGCAGCCCGGGAGGGGTGGCCACACAAAACAACAAAACAAAGGGAAAAAATGCAGCAGGGGGACAGCTGCAACAGACACTTTTCAGCAGTGCTAGTCCTCTCAAAGAATGCAGGTTAATACAAGGCAAAGATGGCTACAGTAAATTCCTGCAGTTTGCAATTTCAGGTGGCAAAAATGAAGTTTACAAATTACTATAAAGGGAGAAAAAGGTTTGTAGTGTTGATGTTAATGCTGTTATACTCTAATCCAGTGGTTCCCAGCCTGTGGTCCGTGGACCACTGGTGCTCCGGGAGGGTACTGCAGGTGGTTGATGGGGGGAGAGAGAATTACTGCAGGTAAATGTACTGTGGTGAGTGCAATATGTTTTTGAGTGAGCATAATAAATTATTAGAAATAGCTGCATTTTTAATACCCCTTGATATACAAGTTTGACTCCCATCAACCATAGGCTATGTTAAGAGTTTAAAATGGCATGTTTACGTGGTGGTCTGCAAAAACTTTTGATGACGATGTAGTGGTCCATGTAAAGGGAAAGGATGGGAACCGCTGCTTTAATCTAAGAAATTTATATGGACCCCATTCCCACCATATTTGACTTCTCTCAATCTCTAATGTATTTGTCTGCACAAATCCCATGTGAGCTAGGGAAGTGTCATTAGTCTCATTTAAGAGATGGACAGCTGAGGGGTACAAGACTAATGAACTCGCCCACGAATTCCGTGACAAATCATAAGAACAGCCATGCTGGATCAGACCACTAGTCCATCCAGCCTAGCATCCTGTCTTCCAACCGTGGCCGATGCCAGTGGCTTCAGAGTTAATGAACTGAACAGGTAATCATCAAGTGATCCAGCCCCTGTCACCTAGTCCCAGCTTCTGGCAAACAGAAGCTAGGGGCACTTCAGAGGATGCTTTTACATCCCTGCCCATCCTGGCTAATTGCCATTGATGGACCAATCCTCCATGAATTTATCTAGTTTATCTATCTTTTTGAGCCCTGCTATAGTCTTGGTCTTCATAACATCTTCTGGCAAGGAGTTCCACAGGTTGACTCTGCGTTGTATGACTGTGCGTTGTATGACTGTGCGTTCCTTCCATTCATTTTAAATCTGCTGCCTTTTTATTTCATTTGCTGACCCCCAGTTCTTGTGTTATGAGAAGAAGTAAATAACACTTCTTTATTTACTTTCTCTATACCAGACATCATTTTATAGAATTCTATATCCCCCTTTAGACATCTCTTTTCCAAGCTGAAATGTCCCAGTCTTATTAATCTCTCTTCATATGGAAGCTGTTCCATTCCCCTATTCATTTTTGTTGTCCTTTTCTGTACCTTTTCCAGTTCCAGTATATCTTTTTTTTTTTTGACCAGATCTGCACTCAGTATTCAAGATGTGGGCAAACCATGTATTTATAAAGGGGCAACATGATATTTTCAGTCTTATTATCTACCCCTTCCTAATGACTCTCAGCATTTTGTTAGCTTTTTTGACTGCCTATGCACACTGAATAGAAATATTTAGAGAACTATCCATGATTCCAAGATCTCTTGCTGGAGTGGTAACAGTTAATTTTGACCACATCATTTTAAATGTACAGTAGGAATTATATTTTCTAGTGTGCATTACTTTGCATTTATCAACAGAGTCCTGTGGCACTTTTAAAGACTAACAGATTTATTTATCACATGAGCTTTCATGGGAGAAAATTCTCTGTTGTTTTTCTGCAATAGATGAACATGGCTACCCCTTTGCATTTATCAGTATTGAATTTCTTCTGCCATTTTGTTGCCCAGTCACCCAGTTTTTTGAGATCCCTTTGTAACTTTTCACAGTCTGCTTTGGATTTAACTGTCTTGAGTAGTTTTGTATCATCTTCAAATTTTGCCAGCTCACTGCTTATCCCTTTTTCCAGATCATTTATGAATATGTTGAACTGTACTGGTCCTACTATATACCCTTGGGGGACACCACTATTTACCTCTTTGAAAACTGAAACTGATCCCAAGTCTTCCAGCTCTCAAGGGAGAGCCCTAACCACTGTATCATTCTTCCTCTTGGGCTATTTTTCCTCTCATTTTAAGTATTATGATTAATATATTAAATAGATCCTAACAGTGCCTTCTTTCGGAATAGTTACCTTACCTTGTACCTTGCAAAAAAATTGTCATTGTTATGTATGTTCTTCAAATACATTCGTCAAGAAAAACTGAGACTCGTGAGCTTAAAACTAACCAATAATTTACTAGTGGATATTTGCCTTTCAGTACACAAAGAGAACTCAGAGTTTCCTCCTGGCATAGCCAAAATAAAATTGCTACAGGCCTCACGTATTGACAAAGTACAGCATGTCATTGCTTTGGGTAAAATAACTAATGTTACTGTGTCCCTGGCTTCCGCAATAGAGCATTGGTTCGGGATAATACTGAGAAAGCATGAATCACATTAAGGCTGGTTTTGTTCAATTTGCAAAAACAAGTAACTATGATGCATCTGAAAAGATGTCACAGATGCGGGTCAATCTCTTTCAAATCAGTGAATGCTTTCACATCTGTATCCAAAATTAAAATGTTAAAATCTAGGCTCCTTCATTAATCTGAAGATCTGCAACTTCGGTTAATTTTACATTCATGTGCAGGGCACCATGACATAAAGTAAATCCTCTTGTTTACCCATTTATTCTTGCACAGTTACTAATTTTTTTTTAAAAATAAAATCAATATAAAGCATAGCAAACAAAGCTGCCAAATCATATGGATTGTTTATCAGCCTCTCCAGTGACATCAACACAATCTGAAATGTCACTCTGTCCTCTTGCTGCACAAATGGCACACTCCCATTGTTCTCTCTTATAGGACACATGACAGGAAAATTACAGACTGAAGGAAAGTGTGTGCGTGTGTGCGTGTGCATTGAGAAGGGGAAAAAGAAAGGTACATGTGAGCTAGAGGGGGAAAACTCAGCTCAATTTGAAATTATAGAAGGGAAAGGCTGAAGTTGGTAAAAACCTTGTAGAAGTGGTTTGACTCTACATTCTGTCTTCCATGCTCCTGGAATAAAATGATATGCAGAGTTGTGATACATAGCACTGGATCTTATCTAAGAAATAAGCTGAAGACTAAAGTTCCATTAAAAAAATTGGTCCATGATCACACATAAAAATAATTTAATTTTGATCTGTGCTATCAAAGTTGACCATGGTTATAATTCTGGGGGATTATTAGAGACTTTATTTTCAAATGCTTTGTAATCTACATCCTAAACAGATCTCATAACTTTTGAAACAAAGATTAATATTTGCCTTGTGTATACCACGAATTACAATCTTCAAAGGATGTTTGATATACAGTTTTGGGAATCTCAGGACACATAGATCGTCTAGAAAGTGTGTCATCCTCTTAGAGTCTCCTAAAGATAACGTCAGTGGAACAGTGTAATATTTGAAAGATGACTTGAACCTCTGTCACTATAATTCTAATGCTAATAAGTAGAACAATAATGAGTCACTGAGACAAGAGAAGTAAGTTTGACCCTGGCTGAGCCTTGAGACTACAGGGAACAATGGCAAAAGTCCTAAAATTCTTCTCCAGCTAGAAGCAATGTCACACCTGACAGAAAGGATGGTCCCCAAAAGCAGTCACTAGATACTGCAAAGAATTTTGAGTTCCTACAAACTGTGTTTTTGTAATAGTACGTATCCCAGGTAAATGAGAGCACCACTCTGATTCAGGAGTCACCCACACCATTTATTTCATGGTCTTCCTGGAAACACTACATTCCAAAATGTGACTTAGATAGATAATTCCACAGTACTGGAAAAGATTTTGACGGATACTTACGCTGACAGCAATTGCAAGAGCGATGCTAGTTTGTGGGGCCTAATGATAGGCAATGTGTTTTGGAAGCTTGTTTGGAAGCTGTAGAAAGTTAATATTTGCCATTGGTTTCATTTGCAGATGATGCATGCAACAGCAGGTCAGTAGCTCTCTGCTGTATTTTGAAGTGTCTGAAAATTTGTGAATGAAAAGTACCTGTTAATTCTTTAATAAAAATGGATGTAATTTTTAGGCCCCAATTCAGCAAAGTATTTAAGCACTCACATGCTTAAAGTTGAGCACATGTTTAAGTATCTTGCTGAGTCCAGGCCTTCATCACTATAGTGTCGTACGGCTGTAGAAGAACCTCAAGGCCTTGGGATGCCAGTGGCTAAAAATGCATGGTTTATATCCAGGGTGGGCAAACTTTTCCTCCTGACGGCCACAGCCAACATATGGCAGACCACAGGTGGGCTACAGGCTGTGGGGGGAAGGGGGGGGCTTGGAGGAGTCGCCGCATCATGCACGTGCTGGGATGGTGTGCGGCTAGAAGGGGGATTTGATTAGAGGGGGCAGGGTGGAGTCAGGAGGGGGAGCAGCAGAGCTCAGCAGCACAAGAGGGACTGAGTGCAGCAACAGCTTTGGAGCTCCACTGATCAGGATTGTGCTCCCCCTCCGGGCTCCACCCCTTCCCCTCTGCACTAGAGGGCCCAGCCAGAGCGCATCAACAGCCGATCAGCTCTTGCTGTGCTCTGGACAGGGGAAAGGGTGGAGCCTGGGGGGTGGGGAGTGGCACCCTGCTCCACCCAGGGCTCTGCTGGGCCCATGTGGTGGGAAGGGGCAGGGCCAGGAGGGAGGGAGAGGCAGCCACGGTCCGGGCCACCAGTTAGCTCAAGTGGTGGGCTGGATTAAAGGCTCCCATGGGCTGCTGTAGTTTGCCCGCCTCTGGTTTACATGGTGTATGTGAACATACACCGTACAATGTGTGGGAGAGTTAGATTTTTATCCTTGAGATGTGGAGAAGTACAAATATAAGAGTGTGACATGATTCAAAAGTTTAAATATAGCATTTTATTTGAATAAAATAAACTTGGCCCTCTTATCTTATTGCAGACAATGGCTGTGAAATGTAAGATCCAGGGCTTCTTTTTGTGATAGTACTCAGGGGTACTGACTCAGTCCCTGACTGAGTACTGGCACTTTTTTTTATTTTTATTTTTATTTTTTTTACCAAAAAAAAAAAAAAAAAAAAAGCACTGATAAGATCTATCTTGTTTTATGTGTGTGACTTGAAAGTAAAGTAAGAAATGGAATGGGGGTGGTAGGCAAATTAATATTGTAAAGTATAAGCATGCTATTTTAGAAGAATTCATACTATCTGTGCTGTCAAAAACAGGCTTGAGCTGATTTCATAGCTCTTGGTTATTTTCCTTGTGTGGTTTTCAGCCTTGTTGCTATTATGAACATGTTTATTTTTAGTCAAGTTGGTGCCCAGTTTAGCTACCTCTGACTGGACTAAACAAAGGTGGATATCTTTTGGGCAAGATCACCCATCTTCCAAGACAGAGAACTTTCTCACCTGTTCCAAACAAACATTTTTCAAGGCATATTTTCCTAACGATGCAATGCTTGTTTCTTCATTTGCTGTGAAAGGAGTGCCCACAGCAAAACCTAGTAGCCCTAGGGGAAACAGTAAGGAGAATCCAGGAAATGCTAGAGCACACTCCAAGGCCAGGTCTGGACTACAAAAAATAGATATGTTTTTATAATGATGTACATTATAAATGGTAGTCAACATATTGCACAGACCTCTGGGGTTCACGTCAACCAGTACCACAGAGTTAAAACGGCAACTTGCCCTCTTTATGCTAATATTTTAGAGTGTCATAGCTAGTATATATTAGCTATCTTGTTGCAAAAAGACACCCATTTTTCTGGCATGATCTAATGGTTTTAGGAGTTGGTAAAACATTGAGCAATAGCCAGAGACTTAGGAAGGAAAGTTTTATGCTGGATTGTAGGAGAATGTTCCAGGCAGTGGGACAGTGGAATAGACTGGTGAGTGAAGGAGGTTAGGCACCGTCCTTGCAGATAGAGAACTCAGAAGCAGGCTAGCTCAGACATGACTGAATGTATGATCTGTACATTTAGGAGTTCTGACTGGTTGATGTAGGGTTTTTTCCTGGCAGTGTTGTCAGTTTCCCTTGACTTGCTTCTACTAAATACCAATGCTATGAAATGATATTTACCCGGCCCCTGCCCCTGCCCCTGCTGCGGCTGTGGGCAGCGCTGCGTCCAGTTCCCCTAGGGCGGAACAGGTAGGCTCAGGGCCGGGACATGTGCGTGCGCCTGCCTGCCTGCCCCATGCGGCCAGGGCAGCAGGGTGGCCGCAGCCGGGGCAGGCTCCCGGGCTCCCACCAGGGTCGGGGTCAGCTCTGCTCCGCCGACAGCCTTGGCCTCCCGGCACAGGGCCAGGATCAGTCTCCGGTGCCGGGGTCTGCTCTGCCCTCCCAGGGCTGCGTTCGGGTCCCCGCCGTCAGTGGCCTCGGCGTCTTTCTTTTTTTTTTCTTCTTTCTTTTCTCAGCTTCTTTCTTTCCTCCTTTCTCTTCTCTGCCTTCCTTTTTCTTTCCTCCTTTCTCCTCTTTGCCTTCCTTTCTCTTCCCTTCCTTTTTCTTTCTTTCTTTTTCTTTTTCTTTCTTTCTTTCTTTCTTTCTTTCTTTCTTTCTTTCTTTCTTTTCCTTCCTGCCTCCTTCTTTCTCTTCCTTCTTTCCTTCTCTCCGCCTTTCTTTTCCTACCTTCTCTTTTCTTCCTTTCTCTTTTTTCTTTTTCTCTTCTTTGTCTTCCTCTTTCTTTCCTTCCTTTCTTTTTTTCTTTTTCTCTTCTTTGTCTTCCTCTTTCTTTCCTTCCTTTCTTTTCTTCTTTTTCTCTTCTTTGTCTTCCTCTTTCTTTCCTTCCTTTCTTTTTTTCTTTTTCTCTTCTTTGTCTTCCTCTTCCTTCCTTCCTTCCTTTCTCTTTTTTCTTTTTCTCTTCTTTGTCTTCCTCTTCCTTCCTTCCTTCCTTCCTGCTCTTTCTTTCTTTGCTTCCTTCCTTTCTTTCTCTTACTTTTTTCTTTTTTTCCTCCTTCCTTCTCTTTTTTCTTTCTCTTCCTTCTTTTTTAAAAAGCTTTTTAAAAATTAGTTTTAAATAAAAACCTTTCTAAAAATTAAATTTCAATTCAAAATTCATTCAAATTAAATTAATTAAACACAATTAATTAATTCTATTTACAATCACTTTAACTTCAATTAATGCCTATAATTTCTGTTGTGTGAGTTTGGACAAAAATTTTATTCAGAAAAAGTTTTGCACACGGCTTGAAAATTTTGCACACAAGCTGCCAAACTTAGAGGGAACACTGGTTACTAGTTGCCTACACAACAGCAGGCCAGCAGGCTAAAATCGGTCAGTCCCACACTCTGGGCCTGGCCGGAGCCCCACAGCACCAACAAAAAGTGTGTGGATTCATTACCGCCTGCCACCCAGTACCCAGAAACACAGCCCAGCAGCAGACGTGATAGCTACGCGTTCATGTTTTTTTCAAACTATAGTACGCCCCCCCCAACAGTCTGAGGGACTGTGAACTGGCCCTGTTTAAAAAGTTTGAGGACCCCTGTTCTACATCATCCTCACTGAGAATATTAAAACATAATGAATGAAATCCTGGTCTTACTGAAGTCAATAGAGTGTTCCCGTTGACTTCTGTAGGGCCAAGATTTCACCCACTAAGTATTATGGCATCTTTCTTAAATGCAAAAGCACATTTAAAAGTAAATTATAATAAGTTAATATGTCCTTTGACTGCTGAAAAGTTCATAAGGAAGAAATAAATCTATAGCTGACTTGAATGGGAGTGTTGTCTGAACAAGGACAATATAGTGTATGTAATTCATTATATTCCATAGTCTCTTGTAATTTTCTATAGTTCTTCAGGCATTCCACTATATAAAGCTTGCATTAAGTTTAATTCTAGAATGTTGAATAGAAATGTCTCTAGGCTGTGATTTGGTAGTGCCAAAAAGTGATCTTCAGTGTGTTACAAATAAAACTATTTTTTTCTGTGTAGCCTACACTTAAAAATTTATTTTGGGGAAGAGGGGGTAGAAGCAATCTTTGCCCTACTTACATTCAAAATTATGCAAAGCTCAGTGATTTGAGTTCACCTTTATTTTGCTTCTGTCGGAGTTCTCAGCCTTTTAGTTTGAGGTTTGAGCAAGAAAAGTTAAATTTACTGAACTTTTCAAGAGAAATCTAACCTCTGCTGATCTGCACTGATTTCATGAGGATTTCACCCTCCATGGTTTGCCTGAATTTTTAATAGAACAATATGGGATAGATCCTCGACTGGCATAAATTGTCCGTGGACCTAAGAAAATTTGTGCCACTTGAGGAGCTGTCCTTAAATGAAAAATCTTTTCTTAAAATCCATGAGGAAAAACAAGGTTAGCTCAAAAATGGATAGATAGATTCATAGATTCCAAGGCCAGAAGGAACCCTTGTGATTATTTAGTCTGATCTCCAGTAGAAAAACACCAGAAATGTACAGAGACCCAAAGCCAAGTTTCAGTTTTCTATCTATATCCAGAAATCAGAGGGACTTCATGGGGTCCCATAATGAAAGTACTAACTGGTTCTATTTGTTATTTTTTAAATAATAAAGCAGTGAGTGTTCAGTTTGTCTCTGCTATCAGAAGCATATTTAAAATTATTTCTCTATATGCTTGTCTGTTGTGTTAAATAGAAAATAAACATCTCGTTCCTTCAAGAGAATCATGAAATTCCAAGAAGTAAATTCCATTTGCGATGGAAGAAAAATATTCAGTTTTAGTAACAGACTTGAAGGTGAGGAGAGACCATTATGACCATCAAGCCTCACCTGTAGAACACAGTTGATAGAATTCCACCCAGTAATTCCTGCAATAAGTTTAATAACTTGTGGCTGAACTACAGCATATGTTTAACAAGGACACAAAATCTTTATTCCTGGAGGAATTCTGCACTACTGCGCACACCCAGAATTCATGTCCCACCCAGATTTCTTTTCTTCACTGCAGAAAAATGACTTTCTGCTCTGTATTTACAGTGCTTACAGACAGCCCATCTTCCCAGCAGCTTTCAATATTGCCCAACAGCAGCCCCTCCAGCCTCAGGGCTTGTTCAGGGTCTTGGAGGCTTGGGGTTTAGCACTTTCCCCTTGGCTACCTTAGGCAGACTGCAATCACCTAAGACCACATCTGTCTCTCTAGTTTCCTGTCCCAGTCCTTACATACCCAGCTGGGTGAGATCCCAGCTGCTTCCTCTGTGCTAATTAGAGTCTGCTTCAGCCCTAGTTATGGAGCAGGGGTTCCAGGAGGATTGAGAGATTTATCTCCTCTGCCCTTCTACAGGGATGTTGAGATACCCAAAATGATCCTGGGAGACCCAGCCTACTCACTAATGCCATGGTTTATGAAGCATTACATAGGCAACCTGGACAGCAGCATTGAGTGCTTCAATAAAAGACTGAGCAGGTGCTGAATAACTGTTGAATATGCATTTGGCAGGTTAAAGGCATGCTGGAGATGCCTTCATGCCAGGCTAGACTAAAATGAGACTAAAATGTGCTTATACCTGTTTGTGTGTGCCTGCTGTGTGCTCCATAATTTATGTGAAGCTAAGGGTAAGATGTTTCCCTCTGAATGGACTGCAAAGGTAGACATTGCATTTGACTATGAGCAGCCATATGCCAGGGATATTAGAGGGGCACAAAAGGGGACCATATACAAAAGGATGGCATTAAGGGCCTATTTTACAATGGGGTGTTTTTGTTTTTGTTTTTTTTTAAACTGTGCTTTGACATTCTATGATCAACTGGTGCCATGATAGGTGTACATGTCATGTTCAACACACAACTAAAGAGTGCTTCTTGTTTTGAGAGCTTACTTTTATTGTTAAACACCAAACAGCAACAACACAAACAAATCCTAGAAGGGAGAAAGCAGCTGGGAGCAGTGCCACCTATGACAGCTACATGTAAGTCCAGCTGTCGTTGTCATAGCTGTCTGACGGAGTGGAATGAAGGGGATAGCGAGATGATCCATTACTTTGGTAGAATGTGTTGGGAGAGGTGGTGGAGTGCAAGGAAAGAAGTTCTGTTGTGGCTGAAGGGGGGCCAGGCTTGCATGGACTGTGTCTGCAATGACACTATTTTCTTTAGCATCTCTGTCTGCTCTTGCATACATTCATGACCAGCTAAAATTCTCTCCTGGATTTCCTTCTGTTCCTGTCTGTCCATCTTGTGAGAGTCCAACATCATTGTCTCCATGCCTTTTTCTCTCTTTTGGACACCTCGGTGGGCAGGAGTAGTTCCTGGAACATCTCTTCTTTGCTTCCCAAGCGTCGCTTCCTTTTCAGTCATAGGCAGTTTGCTAACTTGGGGCCTTGGCTGTGAAGGTCACATCATCTCTGTAAGAATAAGAAACAATGACCAAAACCATTATTGTCAGTGCCATAACAATACATATGAATTGCTGTGAAACACCTCATTCTCACTATCCTCTTGCACAGAGCACACTCCTTGATCAGCCTGAGAATGGTGAGTTTGAGGATGGGATGGGGCAGCAAGACCATATGGGTACGTCTACGTTCTTGGTGGGTGCTTGCATAGGGCATCCATGCAGGTTCACTGAGAAAACAAATTTCAAATTGTGCTGCCATTCTCCACAGGCAGAGGCCATAGAAGCAGCTATCCTCACTACTTGGAGTCAGTAAGGGTGCTAGGATACATTTTCTTTATGCAAACAGAGTCAAACTGGGTCCCTAGGTGCAGCACTGTGCACTGCTTTGGTCCTCACTCAAATGATTGCCAATTGGTGTGGGAAAGTGACCTACAAAGGGGACAGAAACACAGGTGCTCTGCCCAAGAATGTGAGGCAGAGAATCGGAGAGTTCCTCCACGAAAGTTTCCTTGAGGTCACACCGTAGGATACCCGCAAAATCTCCATGTGCATTAATGTGTTTCTCAGCCATACTTCCTAGATGTGTAATGTAACAGGATAGCACATACAAAATCAACTACTCCTGTGCATTTCTATCCCTTCAAGTATTTGTATGTAACCCTAACCCTAACCCAAGGTAGAGACCACCATCCCTCCCATACACAAGCAGCATCAGCTTCCAAACACTTACCAGAACTTCCCTCTCTTGCATCCTGAGCACCTGAGCAGAAGGGCTGGGGCTGGCTGTTGCCTTCTGGGGTCAACTTCCAGCTCCACTTCCTAATCAATGATCTCTTTGTTGGGGTTCAGTCCAGTACCCGGTGGCTCCAGGGCCATGGAGGTGTCAAGAGGCACCCTGTGGGTGGATGTGGGATCACTGCTGAGAATGGCTTCCAGCTCTTTGTAGAAGTGGCAGCTCATTGACTCCTCACTAAAGCAACAGTTTGTCTCCCTGGCCTTCTAGTAGCTCTGATGCAGCTCCTTGATTTTAGCTTGGCATTGCAGCATGTCCTGCTCATAGCCCTTCTCTGCCATGGCATGAGAGATCTGGCTATAGGTATCAAAGTTCCTGCAGCTAGATCTCATCTGGGATTGTATAGCAGACTCCCCTCACATGCTGATCTGGTCCAGCAGTTCTTCTGTGTTCCATGCGGAAGAGCCTTTGCAGTGTGATCAGCTCAGAAGATGATACGCAAAACCAAAACAAACAAGGAGTTCTGTGGCACCTTTAAAGACTAACAAATTTATTTATCACCTGAACTTTCATGGGTAAAATCCCACTTTGTCAGACACATGAAATGGAAAAGTACAATATTGAAGGAAATATATAAATGCAGAGAAGGGGAAGTCACAAGGTCAGTTTAGATTTTTTCTACAAACCAAGCAAGTTGTTTTGGTTCAAACAGTGTGGGACAGCAACAGTGTGCAAGTGGGAAAGCCAGAGCATTAATTGAGTGTTGGGAAGGGTGATCAACTTTTGTAATGACCCAGCCATTCAAGAGCTTTATTCAAACCCAGTGTGAAGGTATCGAGTTTGCATATTAATTCCAATTCTGCAGTTTTATGTTCTAATTTGTTTTTGAGGGGTTTTTTTCCTGCCGTACTGTAACAAGCATGTTTTTTACAGCAGGTCCGGGAAGTTTGAAATGTTCCCCTACTGGTTTTTGAATGTTACTAATCTTGATATCTGATTTGTGTCCCTTTATTCTTTTGCACAGAAACAGTCCAGTTTGGCAAATGTATATAGTGGAGGGGCATTGTTGGCACATGATGGCATTTATCACATTGGTAGATGAGCAGGGGAATGAGCCCTTGGTGGAGTGGCTGATTTGGTTAGGTCCTACGATTGTGTCACTTGAGTAGATATGTGGCAGAGTTAGCAAAGGGGTTTGTTGCAGGGATAAGTATCTGGCTTAGTGTTCCTGTTATATGGTGTGTGGTTGCTGGTGAGTATTTGCTTAAGTTTGGGGGGCTGTCTGTAAGCGAGGAGTGGCCTATCTCCCAGAGCCTGAGAGAGTGAGGTATTGTCATGTGGGATAGGTTGTAGATCCTCAGTGATTGCTGGAATGGTCTGACTTATAAGCGATGACCAGTGGTGTTCTGTTGTTTTCCTTGTTGGGCTTGTCCTGTAGCAGTAGACTTCTGGGTATCCATCTGGCGTTGTCAATCTGTTTTTTACTTCCGCAGGTTGGTACTGTAATTTTAAGAATGCTTGTAAGAGGTCCTGGAGGTGTTTGTGTCTGTTTGAGAAATCAGAGCAAATGTGGTTGTATCTTGGAAGTCAACATACCTCTTCATTTTTAGTTCTGAGGCTCCAGTCCTGTTTAATGGGCCATTCAATTTCAGAAACACTCATAGTTTTCATACAGTTTTACACATTAAATAAATTGTCATCTAAACACTAATACACTTTGTAATCCAGCATTAAGTACAAAGATGGTAACCACAGGACTGTAGCAGTGGTTTTCAACTGGTGTGCCGTGCCATACTGGTATGCCATGAGAATTGTCTAAGCGTGCCGTGTAATTTTGTACAAAGGTAATGAAAATCAATGTAAAAGAAATATTGTTTCATCTTAAACAATATTCTATCCAACTAAAATTACAACTCATGAAAATTAATCATCAAATTAAAACCGAGGCATCAGTCTTTCGATTCTAAAATGTGAACATTTTAAATGAAGATGGCCAAAGGGCAAAATGGAGATGACGTGTATTTTTTTCCAGTGGATTTGAAACATGAATACATTTGATCCTTCTTCAGCTTGTTGTATGCGCTGTGTTGCAAACCTCTCTAGTAACACTGTAACCATAGTAAATGTAAGTAAATGTGATGTTTATGAGTAATCAATTCAGCCAAAAAATGTGGGTGTGCTGTGGAATTGTTTATCTCATTGAAGTATGCCGTGTCACTGAAAAGCTAATGAAAGCTAGTGCATTTAGAGCAAATGTAATCACTGGGCATATGCACTGGTACCAAAGAATGTTTTCCCTCAGTGGTATCTGTTGGGCTAGCTCTAGCACCATATGCAGTGATGTGCTTATGTACCACTACATGGGACACTGCTGGCTCCTCGTCCCCTCACTTCCCCTCACTGCCTTCCTCTTACTGCCTGAGACAGTACTGGAATGTCATTGCATTGACAAGCAAGTCCCCAGTGGTTTTTGTACGTTTATATGCTATATAGTTTTATTGTTGCATTGAAGTTAATTAGTAGTTTTAGTGACTTTTAGTAGTTTTAAGGACTATCTATACCTGGTTCCTGGAATAGGCAGGGGTTGGGGCATCCTCCACTCCCCAAGGCTTCAAGCCTTTCAAAACTCGCAAGAAGTCAATGCCTGTGAGTGATCCTCACCAGAGCTGTCTCAAGTGTCTGGGCAAGGCGCATAAAAAAGAAAAGTGCAGGATCTGTAGGAATTTCAGACCCTGCACAAAGAATCCCGGGTGCACCTAATGGAATCAACACTTAGACTGATGTCCAACCCTGGTCTATCAGACACTGGACCAAGTATATCAGCTTCGACAAGAAATGCTCCCCAGCCCCTGGGTTAGCTCCGGGCTCCTCCTGGCACCAGTCTCCATCGCCAGTTCTTCAGAAGTGGCACAGGAAGACCCACACTGATAGAGGACACTCTGCCTCAGCAGAGCAAATTGGGAGTGAGTCCTTTCCACAATCCGGAGCAGTGGTAGCCTCATTACTTAGAGCTCCTAAACTTCCTCGGGCCCCTTCACCAATGCCTGGTAATGGAAAGGGCTCTCAACAGTTGGCTATCCCATCTCTTCTGAGGTCTTCCAGGCAGCCATGGACCTCCTGTATCTCTCAGTGGCACCCACCCACCAAGACAAAAGACCTAGTTGCTGGGAAACTGCATTGGGCCAGTCAGCCAGAGGCAGTTCAAGAGGAAAACCCTTTATGAAGGCCCTGCTTAAGTTTCTGATGCCAACTCACTGCTCATTGTCACCATGGCACCCACTGACACCTCACTGATGGTACCACGGACCTCGAAGCGTAGTAGCTAGCAGAGTTGTAGGGGCAGCTCACCAGCCCAAGGGCACTGATCACTGGAGCACTGGTGCAGGGCACTGGGATCCCATTACCGATTCCTGAACTCCCAGATTCCACGCTCAAGGGATGATAGGTATAGGTCCCCATAGGATCGGCTCTCCAGAGAGTCTTGGCCTCATTCACTGGAGCCCTGATACCACTGCCTGGCACTGGAGCATCACGCCCAACTCTGTATGGAGCCAGAGGTGAGAATGGCATTGTTGTGATTGTCTGCCTCAGAACAGGATCTGGAAGAAGGTCCTTCCCATGCGAGTCATGGTCATTCATCTGAAGCTGCAGGCTTTCCTTACTCCATTCTACCCAGTACCCAGCCACCCACACAGTGGACCGTCCCTTGGCAATTTTGGAACCCATGGGGGTTTCCTGCAGCTCCTGGATCCCATCACGAGTCTGTCTTGGGGACATTGAAGTGTTGCTCTGCCACCATACTGCAGGCTCCCTTGTAATCTGATGATGAGCTAAGTCAGATTGAGAGGACACCAAGATCCCTACAAGGAGAAGATATACAGGGCATGGAGGAATGCCCACATACTGCTCGCTACCAGCATTCTCCTCCTCATCACCAGATGAGACAGCAACAGGGCCCTTTAACAGAGTGCCATGAGATGAGGTCCACCAGGAACTCCTCAAACAGATGGGAGCCAACTGGGCCTGGAAGTGGAGGAAATGAAGGACCCAGCTGATTCTCTATTTGATATCCTTGTGGTGGACCCTCTAGAGTGGCCCTCCTGGTTCAGAAAGGCAAAGAAACTGGACCTCTTTGGGCTTAAGATTTATTCCATGGCATGCCTGCAATTTCACATTTCAAACCATCCGGCGTTGTTGGGGAGATATGTTTTTAATGTCTGGCATTTGATGTCCAAATTTGCAGACTCCCTGCCCCAGAAGTCAGGACTAGAATTCCAGCCCATTCTGGAGGGAGGGGAGGTGATAGGGAAGGCCTTTCTCTAAGTGGCCTCTGATGCTAGAGATTCAGCAGCCAGAGTTATGGCATCACTGGTTTCCATGAGAAGGGTGTCATGGCTACAGTTATGCAGCCTGTTGACAAAGGTTCAGCAGTCTATCCAGGATCTCCCTTTCAACAGTATTGCCCTGTTCTTGGACCAGATGGATGCGAAGTGGCATGGGCTCAAAGACTCCAGGGCTAAATCACATTCCCTTTGGTTATATATGTTCCCTGTGTTTCCCTGTGTGCATTCCCTCCGCAGGTAACAAGGAGGCATTTCTACCTCAGCACCAGCATCAGTTCCAGAGCCACTCCAGGAGTGAGCCTTATAAAAAAAGGAACAGGAATTACAGGCACCAACACAGCCAGACTTCCTCGACACTTCAGCTGTCCTCAAGCTGCTACCCAGGAGGCAAAACTTCTGAGGGTGCGCTTGGGGATGAGATAGCAGTCTCAAAGCAGGATCCATCCTAGCTTCTTTTCTCAGACCACCTTTCCTCCTTCTTCCCCTGCCTGGGCAGCAATAATATTGGACAACTGGGTTCTGAGTGCCATTGCAGTGGGATACATGCTCCAATTTACCTCTATCCCTCCTTCCCACCCCCCATCTCTGTCCCTCTTCAGGGATCCCTGTCACAAGCAACAACTCATCCCAGAATTTCAAGCCTTCATGCAGTAGGGGCTGTAGAGCAAGTTCCCTAGCACCTAATAGGAAGGAGGTTCCACACCTGTTCTGATCCCAAAAGCCAAGGGAATCTTGAAACCCATACTGAACTTAGGGTTCCTCAACAAGTATCTCAAGAGCAGTTTTCAAAGAGCACATCCATGAACTCCTGGCTCACCTCCAGCTACTGCTAGTCAGTCACCTTACGTGGAATGGACATGAGCAAGCCCTCGAAGAAGAAAAGAGGGTTACCAACCTTCTGTAACTGTTGTTCTTCGAGATGTGTTGCTCATGTCCATTTCACAGCCCATCTTCCTTCCCAGCTGTCAGGATTCCAGAAGAAGCAACTGAGAGGGAGGGGGACCAGCAGCGCCCTATGTACTGGTGCTTGTGCGTGTCACTGGATAGTGTACTAGAGCCAGCCCTACAGATACCACTGAGGGAAAAAGTTTTCTGGCACTGTTGTATATGGGGCATGCACACACCTAATGTGGAATAGACATGAATAATACATTTCGAAGAACAGTTACATAAGTTTAGTAACTGTCTCTTTTGTTAGTATCTTGTTTCAGTGTCCAGTGTTTTGTGTGGTTGAATTTCAAGATCCTGAATTAAAAGTGACTGCCTAATGACACTTTGTCACTGTTCAGTATTTTGAAATATGCACACCACCCCATCCTGATTCACAAGGCAGGAGACAGTGAACTCACTTTAATTGAATTTCAATTATTGTATTGAAAACTTTGCACTGATATTTTATTAAGGAACACATTTAACTAGGAGGTAGAGAAGATATATCTCTATAAATGTCTGTATTGACTGTATACCTTACCAGTAGACTCCTCTGATATATGTAAGAACTGAGGGAGGAGATTGGCCACTGCATCACATTGCTAGAACATCACACGCACCACGTTCCAGGAATATGGAATGGTCTATGGAATGATACGTACATTGAAACCCCCTTCAGGAGGTATGGCAATGGCTATAGTGGCATATTGAATTCAATCTGAATTCAGAGACTCAGAAGACTTGGATTCTTAGCCTCCATACATGCAGCTGACCCTGCAGACATAAAGTACACCAATAAGGCATAAGAGGTCTACAGAGAAGAAATGAAATCAAGGATAGCTGCAGGTACAGGGAACAGAGAACTGAGCATCAATCCCTTACACTCACTAAGCACTCTGAATCAATAATAAGCATTGTCAGTGGTTGAATAACACCACCATCAGTCACTGTACATGATGTACTTAAAACTGGGATTTACCAAATGCAGGAATTTGAACTTGGCTGGCCCACAGGGTTCTATGGTGACAGTGCCAAAAATAAAAGAGAGTCTGGCAGAACCGAAAAACCATGTGCAGGTTGGTCCAACAACATTTGATACAAACCTTATCTGTTCAAGAGCAATAGGCCTAAAAGCTAGTTACCATGGGTGGACATCAAGAATATATTGTCAAGTGATTTGGGTCCTGTATCAACCTCTATGTTTACTGACTCTGGTGACATAAGGATTATCCAAACTAAGTCTAACCAAAAGAAGTTGCAGAGAGAAGGGTCAGCTAGATGTACTCCACAAGAGGTCACCTGAACAGTTATTGACAGTTCCATAGTTCTTTGGGTAGTTTGCTAGCCAGCAAGTGGTATCATCAAGGACTTGTGACCAGTTTCAGAGTTTACACTGAACTCAAGCCAGCAGCAGGTGATGTATACCTTGTCTTTGATAGTACAAAGACTTCAGCACAAGATGTAGTGGAGCTACAGAAGCAAGCAGAGTGTATCATTTGAATACAAGTACACAGCTTCCTCCACAGAAAGTTTTCTTCACAGTTAACTGAAAATAAGAAACAGTTGATTGATATCATTTGTATAGAACTCATTCAAGACCAGACATTTCATCAGTGACATATATTAAAGCACAAGCTGGTCATCACAGGCAGCAACACCTGCTAAGATAAACCAGGAAGATGTGGTGATCAATAGAGAGCATATGACTATCTTTCATGAGGAAGACAACAACATCCTTGCACAATCAGTGACAATTGCAAAACATAATAGGTTGGGAGTATCATTATTATCAGATGACACTGACATCTGTCTTATTTCAGCACAGTTACCTTGAACAGTGTCTAATGTCTTCAATGATTTTAGAAAGCACCTCCTTCCTTCCATATGAATGAGAGTTGTAATAGATCTCTGTGCGATTGCCAAGCAACACCAGAATATTGTGCCAGCATTGTCCATGCACACTAAGGTGACACAGTAGTTTCCCATTTTGGTCTTTGGCACTATGTTTGAGTTTCTGTAAGCTGGACGCTTGCTCCTTTCCTCTGCTGGATGACATCAGTGGAGTACTGCCTGATATCATCAAAATTCATGGCTGCATGCTATGGACACTGTATTGGACACTCTATTGGAAGCCTGGCCAAATCATGGGCTGCAAAAAATGGCATATGTAAATACCAAATCTCAGTTTCTTACCACTAACAACTGATGCATTTATAGAAAATATAAAATGAGAACATCTTCCAGTATCCACATGATCCATTTCAGTACAGATGGATGAGCAATGACAAGTCTAAGTCTGTTTTCAAAACCTGTACCAGACAATGTCATGCTTGCTCATCTAGATATTTTAAAGATAATCAACTACTTTTGAGAGAGTGATGTGCCTTAAAAGTTTGTGAGATGTGGATGTAACAGTGCCAACCATATTGTATGTATGCCAAGGAAGTGTGGTGTGCTGCAGTGATCCGAAAAACTCAGTATTAGCATTTGCAGATGAAAATGGTGATGACAAGCAGAGACTGGTATTACTCATATTCAGACAATCAGCTATAGTTTAAATGAGAGAGAACATTAGTAATCATTTATAATGATGCCAAAATGAAGTATTTGGTAAAAGTTATTCTTTTGTTGAATATATAAAATGTGTTGATATTTTTTACATTAAAAAGAATGATCACTCTATAAAATGAAAGTTGAGGTCCATGCTTTCCTCCCAATTTCCATCCTTATGTGCCCTGTTATTCACATATTATTGTTATTGGTTGATATTATAAATGTTAAATACATACATTTCACTTATTAAAATTCTTGATTTTGTATACTCCAAATCATGCACATTCTTTTATTGATTTTAGGGATTGGTAAGGGTGGAATGAAAAGTCAATATTTCAAAGTCAGTGATAAAAGATCATCATAAGGCAGATTCTTAAAGTTTATGGTCTTGAAAGACAGAATCCACAAAAAGCCCTTGTACAGACCCTATAATAAGGTTAACCAGGCTGTATGTGGATGCAGGATGAAATCATTCCGGCGTTCCACTACCGACCTTCAGTGCACCCGTGGCCTATATTAATTTTCCAGAATCCAGTTGTGTGGGGAGCCATAGGATGGTTTTGTGTAATTATGTGGGGAACTACAGGATGGTTGTGTGGAGAAGTACAGAATGGTTACCCGTAGGGCACTGCAACTGAAACATTTAGAACAATGCAAATATGAATACATGGCTACAACTATATTGGTACGTACACTGAATCAACAGGATTAATGTGAATGCACTGAACGGTCTGTGCTGAAAGAAACTAGTTCTCTCCTGCCAGTTTAGTGACCAATATTTCAGTTCTCTATACTTGACCTAACAGCAGAATCAAATCCATAGTTCATCTTAGTAACTTTTCACGTTCAAGGGTGTAAGAAAAGAGGTTGAAATAGGTTAAATATTAGATGAGTCATAAGGACAATGGAATATATGTGCGTCTGCTGCCTTATTAGACTTTCTAGGGTAATTACTAACCTGCGTTGCTTGCTTTCCTCTTCTCAGAACTGGAATACTCTGGTGTACTTATATCTTTGAAAGTTTGTGGTTAGTTTATACTCTTCACATGATCTATTAAAAAGCTGACGTGGTTTGGCTAGAACAGCCTTGCACTAGTTGACTACATAGCAAAAGAAACCAAGTGTATCATTTGTAGCATTGTCTTACCTATCTAATTCTGTATGTACAGGCATAATGACCTTTGTACTTAAATAGCAAATATAATCTGCATCTACCTGCCTTTTAAAATGCAAATAAACTGTTCTTGAGGGCTGGCTGGGGCGGGGGAGGGGAGGGAAGGGAGGAAGAATGGACAACAGCTACACTTGGCTCTGTATCACACAGAAGCTTCCAAGAGATACATGAGCATGTAGTTCTAACATTGCTGCATTAGTCTGAAAGCTGCTATTTTCAGTCTACGGGTTTTTTAAAACTCAGAGAACTACAATAAAATTGGTTTAGTGCTGAGCTGTGAGCGAGGCAGACTAGTACAGCTCCTCTCCAGTTTCTAATAAATCACTGGAATAGTGCATGTTTAATAGGTGGCCCTGCAACTGAAAACTGACATTAGAACACCATCAATCATCCTAAAAATGAACAAATGGCTTATAACGAAAGTGCAAAGATGTCCTGTTTAACATGATTAATTTCAGAAGCCACTGCTTCTGATTCTACTTTAGGTCCTGAAACAAAAAGCCAGCAGTAAGATTCTAGTGCTACAGCCAATTGCAGCGTAGCCAGAGAAACAGACAACAAAAATAGAATGCCAGGATTGCTGTGCGTGGGTGAGCCAGAAACCACATTATGAGCAAAAGCTTCCAGTATTATTTTAGAACCAATCCAGAGCCCTTGTCATTTTTGTTCTCCTTTTTTCAAAAATTACCCTGGGAGGGAGGGGGAAAAAGAAAGAAAGAACAAAAGAACATTCCTCACTCCAGAATTTTAATTTATATCCCCCTTCTTATTCCCTTGCTTGAAAAGCTGCTCACAAACATAGATTTGTGCACAAATAGGTGGGAAAGGGTTAATTACTTTTGAGGATTGGCAAGAGAGTTGCAGTTGAAAGACAGAGACTGGACAGCTGTGTTTGCTGTGGTATTTTTAAATGCATTAATATAGGCTCCAATCACTCAGCCATGCTTGACCTATTTTTGGCTCAGGCTAGCCATTGTTCTATTTCTGTTGCCTGTGGGCCACACTGTTGTTGATTCATATGCAAATGAGTTATCACTAGCTTCAGCCAACTTTGCAGAGAGAGGGAGCAAGGCAGAGGGAGAGAGAGAGAAAGGAGGAGGGCACAGGGACAGAAACACTTGTCAAGGCTGAGGGTAACTGAAACTAAGCCCTTAGGGGTGAACTCCCTGGAAACGGTGCTTATTTGTTTTATTTTTTAAAGTGGCTTTATTTTCTCCTTCCCCCTCCCCCCCCAAAAAAAAAACCACGAGAAAGCCTGAAGCACAAATATATTTCTTCATCCACCTGCTGTTGGCTTCCAGAACAGAACTGTTCCAACTCAGAGGTTCTGAATCCTCCCTATTCTTTTGCAGCAGACTGGAACAGAGTAAAAATGGATTATCCTTCTGTTTTATTTTTTCAATAGATATTTATTAATGTGCTTAAATATTGTTAATTCCCAAAGTTTATTATATCCCCCACTCCCTGTGAAGGAGATAGGATTAGAGAAACTGGCTCCTGAAGCCCTGATACGGTACAGTGATGAATCTTTCATGTAGCTGAAATACAGACTGAGTGGAATATGCTGCAGACAATTTACGAGAGCGAATCGTGTTTTTCCTCAGATGGAGTTCCTGGACGTGAACAGCTCTTAGCTCAGCAAAGAATGCACAATATGATCAGCTCAGGTAAGTGGTAGTTCAATAACTAAGGCTTCTCTGTCTGGAGGGTGACTTGCTCAGGAAATACCAGCTGTCACAGTAAAGCACTTCTGCTTTAAAGAACTGGTTCTATTTCAAGTTATTTTATTTAACTTATTATTAAATGATGATCTGATTATCTCTGCAACAGTGTTATTTGGACACTTGCTGTTGTGCTTTTCTGTTAAGCCTGCTGCTTCCAAGTGGAAAGAAAACTAGCAAGTAAAATGCTGTTTGGGGTTTTGTTTTCCTCTTGTTCAGTGACTGCAAAATGGGACTTGTGATGTTCACAGGCTCAGTCAGAACGAGACTCCATCAAACAAGACCTTACCAGCAGGCTGCAATTCGTAACCCATCTTAGTCAGTTTGGTTCATGTATAATTTTGTAAGCAGGACTACGTCTATTTATAACTTTCTTTTTCTCAAGTTTACAAAGATTTCTGAAAAGGTCCTTCTCCGTTTTCATCATGCTGTCATTTACGATCATTCTAAAGTACATCCGGCTTTCTTACAAAGGGCTTATGTTACTTTAAACATATTACTTTACTTTAAACCTAGTTGTACTTTTAAACGTATTTGGGAATCTTGACCATAGCAGTCAGATGTGATGGTCAATGAAAATGTAAGTAGGATGTGTTTTTAAAACAGGTGTTTTAAAGCTGCAGGTACAGGTTAACAGATATCACCTCCCAGTTTTGAAGACCATCTGGTATTTTCCAGTTTCTGTGATATCTGCATTTTAGATCTGCAAATGATGCACTGAAACTGAATTAAGTTGCTATCGTTTAATAAGGTAGGTTAGAAAAAGAACCCAGTGCTCAAATTTGGCCTCTCTCTGGTTAACACTGTGAGATTCTGGTTTTTGTTTTATAGGGCTTAACTTCATTATATTTGGGACACGGTGTTTTATATCTGCTCTGTGGTTTTCAATCCCTTGTTTCTGGTTCGTCTTTATTAGTTTGTAAAGCCGGCTTTGCATAAGGCCTGCGTCTGCAATTGTGAATTGCTGTGAGTTGCTCAGATGGACTTCAGTCTTAGTTAAATGTTCACATGGTTAAGTGTGATTATGTCTGGAATAACCCTTTTTGTGGGTCAGCAACATGCCTCTTCCAATGGTCATACTTTTGATCCACCTGTTGAATCTTTCTCAATTATTATGTATATTTGATATTTGCTTCCTTTCCTACTTGAAGGCAGGTATGAGCTTAGAGTGGTATTTGTTTGTTTCGAACTGGGGTGGAACTGAAGAGCAGACTAATGGCTTTAGGTATTAAAATGAATTGTTGTGTTGTGCAAGTTTGTCAACTGGGGGCCTGCCTTTTCAGACAAGACATGCATGTCTTAACAAATGGCACAGTAAATAATTTCCACTGCAAAAAATCAAAGCCACAAAGGAATAATTACAGATTGAGAGAAGAGATGAAAGACTGAAAAATGGTTTAAATGCAATCTCAAGTGTAGAGGTAGTAGAATGAGAGAGGGTGCTTATACCATTATTGCTTAGTATTGTCAATTTTCTCTCTGTTTATAAAGCTTCTTTTTTTTTTAGTTCCACCGTGGCTCAGTTTTGGGAAGTAAATTTATTCATAAAAGTGATGAGCTAAGCACTAGTCAGGCTGTAGGTAGGCACTGAAGGCTCTGTGGGTCAAGCTTTCTCACAGCTCTGCCAAGCCACATTAAGGCTAGAACTCTTGTTATAGTCATTGGTCTACTATACACAGATTAATAGTTGTATGGAGGCTTTGTAATGGGAACCCAGAAATCAGAGCAGGACCACGTTTTTTCTTTATCACTTGAAAAAAAGCCAAATTTGAACCCAAGTTTACAGAGGTTAAAAATTAATGCATAACCTATCCTGGTGCCTTGAACTCTACCAATCAGTTCTCTTTGAATAATAGCAGTTATCTGATTTGGAACCCAAGAAAAGCTGGTACTTTCTGTGAGATTAAGCTCTTCTTTCCCTCCTTGGAGACAAGAATGTCAGGTAACATTTGGTTTTTATCTTATATTGTTAGATCCATGTAACATATAAAACTTCTTCTGAAGCAACAGTTAATGTTTTTATGGCTTCCTTTCTTAATTGGGAGACAAGAGACTATTTTCCAGGTGAAGACTTTTTAAAAGTGACTTTGTTTAAAATAAAAACATTATTCAATATTTATGCTGATGTTTAAAATATACAAATAAACTACAACTGTTGTATGTAGTCTGCGTCTCATGGACACCAGCAGGGTCCAGGGTTGCTTTTGAGTGACCGCTACTACTTTCGACTTCCGGAGTTTGCAGAATCAGGCCCTATAGTTTGATACATGGCATTCATCACATGATGGCTGAAGTATTACAGAACTTACGGAAAATATCAGAACAGTAGATAAAATCTAATTAAACACAAAGGATCCATATTTTTTTTTAACTGAAACAGCACTTCTCCCTTTCTTTGTATAACATTCTGTTACATTGTTCGGCAACAGTTAATAAATGAGATACCGATGTGCCCTAATATGATTTAAAATGAAAACAATTCCTCCCATTTCTGAACCTTGTGAAAGACATCTGTGTCAGCAGAATCTGCTCTACTACTTGTAGCAGAGAGGAGTTGCTGCTCTAAGGCTGCTAGGGTACAATATGGCTGTGTTAGATAGGATACCTAAATGATCAGCTAATTGGCGTGGTTTTGTTTTTCATTTAGACATGTGTAACTTCCATTCCTATTAATGAGCTGTGCATATTTATCAAGAACAGAATAGGCCTCTGAATATGTACACTCTGCACCCTTAATCCTTAAAAAATCTGGGAATTAGCATAAATTTAGCACTCACCTAATGGATTTTAGATTTGCAAATCTCCAGATTCACTGTGTATGCATTCCTCAGTTCTAATTTTAAGATAGAGAGAGTCAACTCAAAGGAGACAGTTCCAATGGGCATCTGATACATATTTGCAAATTGAACTGTCTGAAGAGTTTCTAAGAATACCAGGCATATGAAATACTCCTGTCATGTGAAGCAGCATGTCTGGTATTCCCTTAATTACTGCTTTGCTGCCTGCCTCCATCTCAGCTTCTAAATCATATTATGAATGGGATGATCTGGATAGGTACCAGTCAAAAGTGTAATCATGAATGGGACAATCCAAATAGGCACCAAATCAAGAATTGATATAATTACGAACACCTACACCCTATGTCAGACAATAGGAATATCAGCGATCTTGAAAAAGACTGTTCTCTGTGTTGATATACTGTATTATTTGCTCTAAAATGTACTATCAAGTACTTGACATGTTTCTTCAGCAAGATGATACTGATTAAAATTATGGTATAAAATATGCATTTTCGATATAAGAAAGTGAACGCCCTTTTTAAGGAAAAAATACTTTGTGCTTTGCTAATTCCTCCTCCCTTTCCAAAGTAACTGTTAATTATTTCAGAGATCTTGCTTTTTGTTAAACAAATGAAAGTATGTGGCATATAACAGCCAGGCCCATAGGCTCTTATTTTAGTGGTGGCGGTCGTGGTGGGGGCTTTCTGTGTACTTACATATGCTGTTATTTTTGTTTTACACAGTACAGTCACTTTTCTATGTTTGTACAGTGCCTAGCATAATGGACCCAAGTTTTCAGTTGGCCTCCAGGCATTATTATAATACAAATAATAAATAATAATAATGCCTTGAGGGAAAGTGTGTTGGGTCAAATTGATCTTTGGTAAAATGCCAGTAAGCTTAATAGATCCAGGCAAATAATTGGCTGAAAACAATAATAATTTATGTGAAATTCTAGCAGGCTATTTGCCTTGCTCTAAAATTAATTTGCGCCAGAATAATAATCGAATTAAAAGGAGTTTAACAAGTGAATAATGTGGCCTTTGTGTGGGAGGGAGATGTAGATTTACCGTGCTGCTGGGACTGAGGATATATGGCTTGGAGAAGTGAACCTATTGGTCATTAAATATTCCTTGCCATTTTTAAGAAGCATAGGGGTCTTGGTCCCACTTTCCTGGCCATGTTCCAATATGGGTTCCTGTATTCTGCCTCCCTAAACTCCACCTTCATTTGTATTTGGATTAAGAATTCTTCACTTCATACTTCACACTGTGCTGGTTTGTTGAGCTTTTACAAGACTGAACAAAAGCTCAAGAAACAGCTTGAGTTCTAAGTTTCAATTTGCCACTGACTTACTGGCCCTGGGCAAGTTACATAACTTGGTGTATCTCAAGGTTCCCTTCTGTAAAACCAGGAAAATAATGCTTACTTAGGCTCACAAACATGTTCCTAATGGAGTAAAATAATTCAGA
This sequence comes from Pelusios castaneus, assembly GCA_007922175.1. Lineage (NCBI taxonomy): Eukaryota > Metazoa > Chordata > Testudines > Pelomedusidae > Pelusios > Pelusios castaneus. The sequence goes on from ML685787.1 coordinate 6,874,031, forward strand.
ATGACTAATTTGATTAATGTAGCCTCTCTATCTGCTTCCAAAGTCTCTGTTTTTTCCTGAAATCTAGTGATATATTTTTAAATATTTTACACTCTGGTTTGATTAAGAAATTGAAGTAGTGTTGGTCAGGTGTGAGTGGTGTAATAAATCACATTTGTTGTTTCTGTTCTGTGGTTGGAAGAGCTGTGAATTTAAATGGCTGCCTGCAAATACTAGCACCTGTGACTTTTAAATTCATTTCTTGTGGCAAATAAAGCTTATTTGCCCAAATGTTCTTCCACACAGCAAATGCAAAAGGGTCATAAAGATGGCTAAAGAAATTCATGTGAAGAGTTGCTCTAATATTCATGGAAAATTTGAATTATTTACACATTTCAGTTAAATACCATTTAGCATTTTACATTGGTAAGGGGCTGCATGAATCTTGTTATCTTGAGGCAATGGCATGATGGCTGTTAAAACACTAATCTGAGAGAGGCAGCTTGATGTTTCCCTGGACTTGTACTTTTTGGCCTTCTCTAGAGTTCTGGGAGGAGAAAAGCAGAAGAGCTAAGTGTGTTCCAAGAAAGAGATCTGTGCCTGTAGAGATGAAACCCAGAAATGCTTTAAAACATACAGAATCTGACCATTTTGTTCTAAGGGAATTCATTTCTGTCCCACAGACTCAAAGGTAGAAAATAGACTCTTTTCAGCATTACAGGTGTTTAAATTCTAAGGTGCACCAAAACTGTTAGCAGAATTAGAAGAGCCAAAGTACTATGGATCCTGCAAGCTTCATGCAGTGAAAGCTCCCATTAACTCCAGTGGAAGTTTTACCTGCTGCAGGACTGGATATTGATACTGCAGTGAGCTGAGGGAACAAAGTGAACCTGCGAGACTGGCCCAGTTCTGAGGGATGCATGTTACCATTCCTAAAGGAGGGCATGGAACTGGCCAATTCTCATTTTGTTGTGTCTTGCGAGATTTTGTGTTTTTCTTAAAGCCTTAGCTCCTGGATTCCTCAGATTACACAAAAATCTCAGCTTTCATGAAATTTCTATTCCTCACATTTATGGAGAAATATCCAATATGTAATATTTTAAAAAATCTTTTAAGCCAGTCTCTTGATTTCTGAATGTTTGGCATTGATGAAAGTATTGCAATTTTTATTTCCCTGAATTGTAGGTGCTCTGTTTATTGGCAACAATTCTCTGTAGTGCCTAGCACATGATAGCTTTCAGTGGGGAAGGACTTAAACTCTTTTCATTTTTGCCTTATATTATTTTAGTCACCTGTATTCATATCTTCAGCTGTACATCACTGATTGGTATGTGCTGCACTTAAAAGCAGATTGCATGAATTCTGTTCCTCATTTATACCTATGTATGAGCCCATTGATTTCATGCATAGGGTGTGAGGAGAGAATTCGTCCCATTCTGTATACAATTTGCATTGTCATATCTTTAATCAGACTTCCATTTCTGCATTAGCCATTCTCTCCCTTTCTCTCGTGCAGTGTTTTCAAGGAACACAAAAGCTGTGAGAAGGCAGAATGACTATGTAGTATGCAAACATCTGTCCATGTTTGTGTTTATATATTTGACATGTGAGGTTTCAGATGGTGTTACACTATAATCTAGTAATAAACTAGTATGATTTATGCTGTTTAAAAACACAAAACAACCTGAAAGCATTCTGGGAAAAGGAGATGACAGATTATTGTTAAATAGATGAAAATCTAACATGCTCTATACTGTGGATCTCTTTAGCAGGCTCACTCCAATCGGTCAGTTATTCTTAGCTTAGTTATTTTCATCTCATGGCATTACAGGTCTAAGATTAGTTTGTTAGGCGTTATCATGCCATCTGAGTTACCTCCTAATATAACTCTACACCGGAATGATTATTTATAGACAGAGCATTCTGTCATTTTTGGGTTATTTCTAGTAGTTTAAATAAAGAAGAGCAACATTCAAGAAAAACCACAGATTCCTTCCTGCTGCCAAAACAACATGATAACAGCCTACTAAGGGGCAATGATATCGTTTAAAATTTGTGCTTGTAGCAGATGCAACATCCCTTTTATCTCTACCACTTCAACTAGAAAGAGATGCCTTAGGATAGTGCTCTCTTCTGCTCAGGTGGAGAAAGGGGTCCAAATTAATGCACCATGTCACAGGGAATACAGGATTTAGGTTGACAATGACAAGCAGCAACAAGGTTCTCTTTTGGGGGTAGGCAATGTCAAGTTCTGTGTTCAGTGCAAACATGTCTCACACAAACACAGCTCCACCAAACATTGACCCTTGTAGTGAAAACTCGTTAACCACAAAAGAAGTCTTCTACTCAGTTACATTCCAATGTGCATTGCAGTTCTCTATGCAAAGACACAACAGGCTTCTTCAGTTCTTTGACACACTTTCAGCAAACCTCTCCCGGTCAAGCAAGCTTACCTGAACAGCGTTAAATATTACATGATAAAGAACTATAGTTCCTAACGATGGCTGTGTCTACACTGGTAAATTAAGTCGACTTAAGCTTGCTTAAGCAAGCTTAAGTCGACTTAAGGAAAATAAAGTTGACTTAATTAAAATTAAGTCGACTTTATAACACCACCTTTCTATTAGACCTAAGGCTTAAGTCGACTCCCTAGAGTCGATTTAAGCCAGTGTAGACGTGGGGTAGCCCTAAGTCGACTTAGGGCTACCCCAGGGCTACACCAATGCCCTCCCTGCTGGGGGGGGCACAGGGGGAGCCTGGCATGTCCCCCACAGGGCAAGGCAGAGCCCTGCCCCTATGCCCTGCCAGGGTCCCTGTCCCCCTTTGCCCCATTGTACCTAGGTACAATGGGGCAAAGGCTGAGCCCCCTGGCATTGGGCAAGGGGTGCCCCCCCTGCCTCTGTGGACCTCCCCTAGGTCCCCCTAAGCCCCTAGAAGTTGACCTAGGCATCCAGTGTGGACGCTCTAGGTCGACATTTTAAGTTCCCCTTTAAGTCGACTTTATTTTTAAGTGTAGACACACTAAGTCGACTTAACTAAGTTGACTTAAAGTCGACTTAGTTAAGTCGACTTAGTTAAAGTCGACTTAAATTAACAAGTGTAGACATAGCCAAGGAGGGGCTAAATTCTCCCTTTGCTTACAACCAGGGAGGTCCACTGGAGTCAGTGTGGTTGCCCAGGTGTTATGAAGGGCAGTCTAAGGTACTTTGTGGCTTTTGGAGCAATGTAAGAAGAAAGAATGAGGATAATGTCACTGTGACAGATCTATAGCAATGTGTTGCTGAACAAGCCTCTATTGACTGTAGGTTGCTGCTCAGGGAGTTAATGCAGTATACTGCAGTAATATCTAAGGAATTGATCATAACCAAGTCTAGCAAACTTTCCCCCAAATTAAACAGCTTACTGTGAGCCTTGTTTACTTTCCCAATTAAATAAAATGTCCTGGGTTATATCTGAACATAACTGATACATTTACTTTAGTTGTTTTGTGATTATATACCACTTACTGCTCCAGGAAGTATATAAACATGAAAAGAGCATCAAGAATTCAGGCCCCTTGTTGATGAAAGTGCTTGGAATGCCGGAGAGTTTATTCTAATGATAGCACATTCCTCCTGGTATTGAAATTGCTTATAATCAAAATAAGACAAGATCAAGTCCAAAAAGGAATTCTTTCATAATGTCAATTTTCTAAATCGTGTTTTTATAAAGGTTATCGTTCTCTCCCAGGATGCATGCAGTTGGAGGTATGCATACCCCAGGGAAGAATGATAGCTATTCAATTTATGTGCAGTCTGCAATGAAATAATGAGAAAGCTTAATGTTAATTTAATAATTTCCCCCATTTGTTCTGTTCTTAATCCAAGTTTCCTTTTTCTTTCTTCGTGCCCAAAGCCAGCACCCAGCTGGTGCTGAGCAATAACAATTCTGCAGGGATGAGGGGAAATAGCTTTTAAATGCCACCTGTTACACAGTAACTGTTTGGTTTCTGTTTCTTCTGCAAGCAACCTCTGTAAATAAGTTTGCAAGTGACTTTATTATTTAGCCCTTCATAACTTCACTCTCCACTGAGAGTATTTTTTTAGTCCTCTTAATCTGTGAAATCCCCGCTTCACCTGTCCTTTTGAAAGGCATGGCTTTCCCTTTAAACTGGATCAGTATTATATTTTCATAGGTATAAAAGAATCTAAACAACCAATCTGTCTTATACCCTATTGTTTTTGACAGCTGAATATGAATCTGTTAGAAATGACCTTGAAACTGTTTAAAATGCATGTGGAAAATGTATGAATTACAATAACAACAAACACGAAATACATTTAAACACAGGCTTTTGGGGAATTTATTCTGAGATGAATAATTTAATGTCAGAGATATTTAATATCTTGAAGATCAAGAAAAGATGTACGAAGTAGAAAGAAAAGATTGCCAGGATATGTCCTTGTTAATATGAATAGCAGGACAGGTGCATAGTAGATTTTCTGTAAGGGTTTATGTCATAATTTGTTGTTGTTTCTTTCTGACATTTTCCATACAATGACTTTCTTTCAGAGAAAGAACAACAATATACATTTTTAAAGATTGAGAATAGTTTCTATTGAAATAATTTTCCCCTCAGCAATAATATATAGGTCTTATCTATATTTTTTCTGGCATTATGATATAGATTACGAGTCTAGATGGAAAGTGGTTGGGAAAGGACGGAAGAGATTAAGAAGCATAGTACTTGAAGCACAAAGGTTAACAAATGCATCTCCAGAAAATGTTAAATATTGCTGCCAGGAAGATTGGTGACACAACTGAAAATGAAAGAGAATCGCATAGAAAGTGGAAACGGGAAATTGAAGTACATATTAGGAAAGTGAACCTAAAATAAGGAGGGGCAAAACAATTTTGTGAAATAACTGCATTTATCTGAAAGCCCAGAGGACTTATAAAATGTATATAATGAAGAGTACAAGGGGAAAATAGGAACATTATAAAATAAGCAAAAGTTGTGAGGGCCATATTCAGACACATTGGTTTTCTCCCAAATAGTTGTACATTAAGGCTGCAAAGCAATTAGTTCTGAGGCAATATTCAGATATCTCTCTCCCCACCACATAGAGTGTTTGTCTAGACTCTAGACTAGGGATCTCAAACTCAAATCACCACGAGCGCCACATGAGGACTAGGATATAGGCCTGAGGGCCGCATCACTGAAACACACTTAAAATTTTACATTCTAAATTAGTTATTTTACAAATTCCGGGTGTCATTGCGGGCCCCAGGCAGTAACTGCGCGGGCCACATGCAGCTGTGTGTTTGAGACCCCTGCTGTAGATGAACAGTTAGGCGGGGCAAGCAGGGATGTAAATCTACCATGCACGAGTATGTTGGCATTAACTGTCCATGTGGTTCCTACTACCGTGCACTAAAGGTTCCGTGGTGTAGTTTGAGCTGCTCTCTTTTGAAATGGAAGTAGATCAGATGTCAATAGGGTACTTTTAATGTACATCACTAGTGTACTTTTAGTGAATGGTTAATGTGTGACAGGCTAGTGTACCAGCTTACTGTGAACCTATCTGTTCAGCTATACAAGCCCTTATCTGTGTAGTGTGGGGTACATAGGACTATGGGAATGTTACATGTGTCATAATGTGTGGGCTTCATCCCTGGGCTCCTTGTAGTACACCTTGTCATTTACAGAACACCTACAGAGCAAAACAAGCAAGTAGTCCTGTGGCACTTTTAAAGACTAACAAATTTATTTTCAGCATGAGCTTTCGTGGGTGAAGTCACACTTCGTCAGATCCTTTCATGTTTTTCTGAACTAGATTAAGACGGCTACCCCTTTGGAACCTACAGAGCAGATTTTCCATTTGCACGTCCTCCCTTCCAGGAGATTTACCGACTTATATTTGTGGGAACATAGAATTAGATCAGAATATTTATACCCATTTCTCCTCCATTTAATCTTTTGGGGAGTGCCTGTGTAGGCCAGTCAGAATTTTGCATTCACTTGCTATTTTTAATGCTGATTTCAACGCATAAAGGATAAAAATGAGGCAATCGGAAAACTTTATGCAGAAAGCAAGGAAATCACAAGAGACAACAGTAGAGAAGCCATGAGCAAAGTGGAAACAGAGAGACAAGGAAAGCTACTTGTAACTAAGATTAATAGGAGTGACGAGGCAGATGAATCAATAGTAGTGATACTGGCCTGGCCATTTCATTCTAAAACTATATTTTCAGACGCACATCAATATCTTGAATAATTATCCTGGGGATGGAAATTTCTCAAATGCTGTTTCAGACTAAACGCTCAACACACAGGCAAACATATCACCAACATCTTAAAAATAATCCATGGGTTCGCTGGTGACTAATGAACATACGAAGGTTCATGTAAATGCAGGGAACTCTGAGAGTATGTCTACACAACTGTAGACAGGGCAGTGAAGTACCCATGCTCACTTTCATCTAGCTAGCTCACTAAAAATAGAAGGATCTGGTAGCATGGCCTCCATTGCACGCTGCGTAAGTGATTACGTATATGGGGGGGGAGGAAAAGGGGGGGCAGGTTGGCGCAGATTATGCTGCCCCATCCTCACTTTTTTTTTATTGAACTAGCTAGGTAAAAGCTAGCATGAATACATCTATATGGCTACAAATCACATCCTCAGCTTCAGTGTAGATGTACCCCAATGCTCAAGTATTAAGTGAGGCCAAACAAACTTGCTAAGGTTTGTGAGAGGCATAGTGATTCTCCTATGGTTCTTTGACAGTTCTTCCATTTTTTAGACTACATTAAGTCCACTGGAAGGGGCGAGGAGAAGCATCCGAAACGTACTGTTCTGTTCAGTCGCCCTCCACATGCGTATATTCTTAGATCTGCAGAAGCGGTGAATGCTCTATCACTGGAAATGTTAAATTGCAGTTGGATTTTTTTCTGCAAGGATATTGTGTAGTTCAAACAGGAATTAATTCAGAGAAGTCCTATGGCCTGTGTTATAATGGAGGCCAAACAAGAAGTTCACAGTTCCAGAGGGGTAGCCGTGTTAATCTGTATACAGCAAAAAAATGAGAGTCCGGTGGCACTTTAAAGACTAACAGATTTCTTCAGGAATAAGCTTTCATGGGCTCCGTGAGACAGGGCCATCCCTAGGGGGGAGCGGGGCCCAGGGCCAATCGGCCTAGGTGGGGCCCCCACCCCCCCATGCTGGTGGGGAGTGCGGAGGGGGAAGGGGGCGGCCTGCTCTGCCTCCCAGGGACCCTGGTCCCCCCTCCCCTGGAGCCAGCCCCGGAAGCTGCGGCTCTGGCCCCAGGGAGTCGAGGCCGAGGCACAGCCCCGGCCCCGGGCAGCGGGGAGCTGCGGCCACAGCCCCAGAGAGCCGCAACCCGGGGAGGCGGGGAGTCGAGGCCACGGCCGCGGCCCCGGGTGGTAGGGAGCCATCCCCGGCCGAGGCTGCTGCCAGGACCCCAGGTGGCCGCGGCCGACCCAGAGGCCGGGACTCAAGCACTGGCCCCGCCCGTGGGCCTGCCTGCTCCACCCTGGGGGCAGGGAGCAGGGCCGACCTAGGGAGCAGCTGGGGGAAGCGCGGCCGTGGGGGGGCTGCGGCGTGGGCCCCACACTGCTCCACTGGGAGCGGGACAGTGTGGGGCCCACGTTACCATGGGGCCCAGGGCAATCGCACCGTTCGCCTCCCCCAAGGATGGCCCTGTTGTCAGATGCATCTGATGAGGTGGGTTGGAGCCCATGAACGCTTATGCCCGAAGAAATTTGTTAGTCTTTAAGGTGCCACAAGACTCTCATTTTTTGATGTTCACAGTGGTTCCTTCTGACCTTACAGTCTATGACTCTTTGAAAACCTTTCTTCATAAGGATCCACTACAATTAGGGAATCTCATTGCTTCAAAGCCATCAGTTATTTTCTGCCCCTTACTTAGAGTCATAGTCCTTCAGAGCAGGAGGCAATTAATGCACACTTGCATCACTGAAAACCCTATGATTTTCCAATTCCAAACTGATTCACAGCTGATCAGTTACACTCTGGAGTTGCCGGCTTCCACAAAGCGATCGCCGTTCACTTTTCTACAGTGAAGGCAGTTCTCATTCTGGGGGTGTTGTGCTACAGAGAATGGCTCTTGCTTTGGCATTGGTACAACTGTGTCTCTGTAGTGCAGACATGACCTTTGTGTCTACACTGAAGCCGTACTGCGGTGCAGCTACTGCGGTATTTCAAGTATAGACAAGCCCTGAGGGCCTAGAAAAAACACCTCTCAAACTTTAATTGGCAATTAATGTATGAAAAGACCAGAGCTTAGAATTTCACACCTAATTAGCACCATATTAAACACCCTTAATTACATGGCACTTCCCTGTTGGGTGGAATGTATGCTAACACTGACCTGATTAAAGAGTCATTATTATCATTCATTATCAATAGGCTAAATTTCAGGATGTCCCATGAAGAAGAAAGTATTGTAATAACATTTTACTTTTATATAGCACACTTCGCCCTTAAATGATTGCTCCATCAGCTTCTGTGAACTGCAACAATCTCAGCTATAGTGGGGTCAGCAGATAACCAGATAACTGGAGTCACAAGATTCTACACAGTGGTGGGGAGAGACAAGTAGATCCCCAGGCCTACTGGTTTGTTTTTTTTAAAGCCTCCATTATTACTCTGTGTCTTTTCTGTCTCCCCCTGCCCCCCCCCCCTTTTTTTTTGTAAACGTGTGCTTTTCTGTGTAGAACAGTGGTCTTCAACCTGGGCGATGCCACCCACTTAGTGGGCGTTTTATGATTTTTGGTGGGCGCTACAAAAATGAAGGAAGGAAATAATGGCCATGCTCATCCGGCTGTAATTTATAAAAAGTTTGTATGAATAATAAATGAATTTTGTTTGAATGAAATTTGTTTGATATCCTATTGAAAATATCTGACTTTAAAATGTAAATACATTGAAAATTATAATTAACGATTAGCAGTATGACAATGTAATAATTAATTTAACGACAGTGGCAATTTATAAAAAGTAACAATTTATGTAGATGGGCAGTAAACTTACTGAAAATGTGAAAATATTGAAAAACTGGGCGCTGATCCCAAAAGGTTGAAGACCACTGGTGTAGAGAATGTTTTTGCCAGACATTTTTTCCACTCCAGTCCCTCTATTCCTTCTCAGCTTCTGGAAATTGCAAGTGCTCCTCCTGCTCTGTCCCTGTCACTGTATTTCTATACAATCTGGAAAGTAATGGAGCTAAAATGCAGTGATGGATATTTTTCCCCATGTGCTCTTTAATTACAGAGGCACTGAATAGCAATACATATATAAACTGCACCATGGAGGGATTCCAGCTGATGCAGAATGCAGCAGCTCACATATGCTGGCAAACACAGGTCAAAATTATATTTTGACATACATTACTGCATATTACTGTAGTGTTCCAGTTGTGGGAGCTGAATATTCAGTCAAGTTTAATGCCCAAATCTTGATTTTTTTCAAGGATGTCATTGGATTTTGCTAAGATACCTTTATTAATTGTACTTCTTCCATGACCAGACCTCTTGTGACAGCTATATTCGTCCCTGTGAAACTCTCAGCAGAGAGTGCTGGACTGGTAAGAGTTGAAGATGGAGCCTTTTTGGTGGCTGGCCCAGTGTGGTGGAACACTTTTTCCGCAGGAACTGAAGATGACCACAAACCTAACCACAGTCAGGGCAAAATGCGAGACTCACTTCTTTATCTTAGTTTTCCCAAGCTCTAATGGGAAACACACACTCATATAAAACTACTGCTACTAATAGCTATTTTGCCAGCTTTTGGAATTGGACGTGAGAAGAATCGAAACAGAAGCTTAGTGATGTGCTCAAAAATTCATTCTGCTGTAAGAAATAGCTGAATTTCCTCTTCACTCCCCTATTTGGTTAAACTGTGGTTCTCAGAACTGGACACAGTACTCTGCTGGGGCCTTACCAACGCTGAGAACAAAGAAATAGTTACCTCCCGTATTTACGATTCTCCTATTAATAGTCAGATACTCCAAAATAGTCTCTTTTGCAGTCATATTGTTGGCTCATAATCAATGTTTGATCTACTATAACCCTCAGATCCTTTTCTGCAGCAAATCGGCCTCGCCAACTATTTCCCATTTTAATTTGTGCATTTGATTTTTCCTTCCTAAGTGTAGTACTTTGCACTTGTTTTTATTGACTTGATTGTTTTGCTTGTTGAGTCATACTAATTCTCCAGTTTATCAAGGTCATTTTGAATTCCAAAGTTCTTGCAACCCATCCCAGTTTGGTGTCATCTGCAAATTTTATAAGCATACTCAACTACATTTTCCAAGTCATTAATGAAAATATTGCATAGTACCAGAGCCAGAATATGCCCGTGCAGGACCTCACTAGATATATCTTCCCAGTTTGACAGAAAACAATTAATAACTACTCTTTGAGTATGGCTTCTCAACCAGTTGTGCACCCACTTCATAGTAATTTCATCTAGACCACATTTCCTTAGTTTGCTTTTGAGAATGTCAACAGCGTTTAAAAGGTTAACTAAAATGAAAATCTGTCATATCTACAATTTCACTCCCATCCATTAGGCCATTAATTCTGTCATCCTCCAAGAGTTCTTGAACATATTTACTGATTATTCTGAGATTGCTTCAGCTAGTGTCAGGCCCTTCTGATCTGAAGGTATCTAATTTATCTAAATAGTCTTTAACCTGTTCTTTCCATATTCTCTCTTGTGCTCCTTCCTCTTTGTTTAATGGTGTTAGTAATGGAACATTTATTACTTGTATTAAACATCTGGTCAGTTTTATCCATACCTCTGATATTTTTTCATCCATTTTGTACCTTTTTATTTTTGTTCCATCTTTTTTGAGTTGGATGACCGGAACTGAACACAGTAGTCCTAGCAAAAATGCTCCATTAATGTATATGGAAGAACCTTATTCCTAGTGTATTTTATATCAGTGGTTCTCAGTCAGGGGCACAAGGCCTCATAAGGGGCCGCAAGCAGGTTTCCAGGGGGTTGCTAAAATAAACCAGAGCCAACATTAGCCTCACTGGGGCCCAGTGCAGAAAGCTAAAACCCAAGTTTTGCCTCTTGGGGCTGAAGCTGAATCCCGAGCAACTTAGCAATGACTCTATTTGCTACCCCCTAGTGCTGGTTTTTAATCTACTGCACGTGCAGAAAAGCAGTTGTGGCACAAGTGGACTGTGAAACTTTTTATACCATGTTGCGGGGAAGAGGGGGTTCAGAAAGAAGAAAGTTGAGAAGTACTGTTCTATATCATTCTCTGTACTTCCTAAAACTGGTGTTTAAATTCTGGCTGCTGCACATTGACCAAATGTTTTAATTGAGCTGTCTGCAATGCTACCCAGGTCTTGCCCCTTGTGTTTAAAGGTAATAGAGAGCCCCATAAGCTGTAGTTCAAATTATGCCTCTGTGGAGGTCCAGTCGAGCACCTCCTCTTGCCCGCTGATTTAGACTGCTGGGATCCCCAGATATGTTAAAGTCTCCAGAGCCTGAATGGAGCACAGACACTGCCCCAGTTTCAGGGTCCCAGGGCACATGCTCAGATCACAGAGCCTCTGTTTCGCACCTCCTTCTGAGAACTGGAATCTCTTGTGCAGCTACCAAGACCCTGGACTGAGTGTTGACCCTTCAGACATCCCTGTAACTTAAACACATTCTGTCCCAGAACTTCAATCCAAGGTGTGAAGCTTTTGGTCACCTCTTCAAGGAGCAAGGTAGGTGTAAACACTTAACACATAGAGAGAGAAACTCTTTTCCTAGAATCCTTCTACCATTACTTCTCTTCCATTACACAGAGTGTCAGACTTTTAAAACACAGTAAACTTCGTAAATGCAATGCTTATCACTAGCTCACCTGTTCCTTGGGAGATCACCTGTATTCAGGAAGGTGGGTGGAGCCTCTTGACTCATCTGGCTCCCATACGCTGTGTTGCTTTGCCCTTCTCTTGAGCAGGAGAAAAATTACCTGGTCAAGATCTCTGTACCTCATGAGGCGAATCAGGACATCTCCTGATAGATTGTTCCTGCCCTTTTATAGCCTTTAACCCCCTCTACCAGGAGATGTCCTGATTCACCTCATGAGGTACAGAGATCTTGACCAGATAATTTTTTTCTTGCTCAAGTGGAGGGCAAAGCAACACAGCATATGGGAGCCAGATGAGTCAAGGACACCCTGCCCACCTTCCTAACAGGTGAGCCTCTAGTGGGCATTGCATTTATGAGGAACAAGGACTAAGTGAAGCCTGATCCAAAGCCCAAAGAAGTTCGTGGAATGCCATCCTTAGTTTCTTTACAACATTTTGTGATGGATCTTGTGAAAGGCTTTTTGAAAGGCCAGGTAATTTTTCTGAAGCAATTAATGTCAATGGAACTATGACAATTTTTCTAGCGTAGACTATGCTTCTGTTTCCTTTAGAACTACTTTCTTTACCCAGTGCCCCAAAGTTTGTATAGCAAACTTTCAAACACATATAACAAAATTTCAAAACTTTTAATTGCAAAAGTTCAGAACCAGTTTTCTTCAAACTTGACTTCTTTCTTAAATGTCAATAAGATCAAAACAAGCCATGTTTAAACAAAATTGATTCAGCTGTTGTTGAGTTATGAGGAGGATAAAGTTTGAGAGAACAAAGATAGAAATAGCATCTTTCTCTCTCTCAAAATGTTTATACATGCAAAACTCAGAAATGGTTGAATGATTTTGCTGAAACTTTACTCGATTAACTCCTGGGTTGAGAGAAAACATGGGAAATCTTAGCCCCCAAGCAATTTGTTTTAGAAAGAGCAACTGAAAAAGAGAAAGTAGTTTGAACGGAAGCTGCATTTCAACCTTAATTGTAGTGGTCAAAACTATAGTGCTATAGCTTTTAAAACTAGTGTGGTAATTGTGTCACTCTGCACATATGCAATTCCATGAATAGATCTGGTCTCAACAGTTTAAAAGCTAGAGAAAACATAAAGACTAACAAAACTGATACAAAGGCTGGAAGACAGAGAGAGATTGAGGGAGCTATATTTATAGTATATAAAGGAGAAAACTCAGGAGGCCATGGGCACAAGCTATAAATAACTTCAAGGTAACAATATAAATGAAGGAAGGGAATTATTTGTTCTCAGATGAAGGTGGAACAAGGACTAATAGTTTGAAGTGGGAGAAGGAGGGGAACGGAGTTTTAGGCTAATATAAGAGCTTTTTCTTAACAGGAAGAATTGAGAGCAGTGATACAGATACCTGAAACATGTTCACTGTTCGTATCCACCAGCAGATAAGGATTAAGTGGAGCAATTTAGGGAGAAGTGTTGCAGTATTGAGGGGGATTAGACTAGGTGACATGAATTGATTTTTCTGGCCTTATCTTTGATTTTTATTTTGACTGGATTATAGTGTATGTGTAATGTTAAAATGCATATAGCAATGGGTGCCAAACTGATGCCTTCCTGTGGGCCAAGAGCACAATTTTCTCACTGTCACTTCATTTCCCCATTGCTACTTTCTTGATTTCTGCCTCAGTCAAATCTTTTTCTGCAGCAGAGGCATTTTATTTTGCACATTGTTTACGTAAAAAAGCTGAACAATGGAAACTATTTCTTCCATGACTTGCTGATTTTACACAAAAATTGCATATAGCAGACTGCAACCGTGGTGGGAAGAGAACATGGGGCAAGCATTGGTGGCCTATCATCGCTCTTTGAGAGGAAGGCCAGAGGGACACTGCACCTCTTGGAGCAATTTGCTTCCCTTCCTTCCTCTGTATTCAAATTCCAAAGGGGTAGCCGTGTTAGTCTATTGTAGAAAGACAAAAGAGTCTTGTGGCACTTTTAAAGACTAACAGATTTATTAATCGCATGAGCTTTCGAAAGCTCATGCGATTAATAAATCTGTTAGTCTTTAAAAGTGCCACAAGACTCTTTTGTCTTCCTCTGTATTGTGTGTACTGATTCTCAGAACTTGGTGCTGTGGTAAGTAACGCTGTGTGCTGTTGGTTCACTAGGTGGTACTGTTCTCCTCTAGTCATAGTGTACAGGTACCCAGCATGATGTTAGGTTAGGGGAAACCATGTCGAGCAATGTGCTGTCTGTCAGATGAGACCATAATGCCTACACTGGACCATCAAGGAACCAGACATCTAATTTGCATAACATGTAAATTTACATGTTTGCAGCCTGTAGAGTAATTGAGTGTTTCTTGGTTTCTCTTTCTTCACAGGACACGATAGACATCTAGTTGTTCCTTTTGTTGTCTTTAGTCACCAGATTCCCTCTCTCTTCCTGTCAGGTGGGGAAAGGGTGCCTCTCATGTGGGAGGAATTGCTTCACTTTGCTTCTTTTTTGGAAGATCAATCAGGTATTCGTCAGAGCATGTTTGCTCTCCTCTTCTGGCTGCCCTAACCCACTCTACTGCTAGGAGAGTTAAGCGCCAACAGGGCCGGCCCAACCATAGGTGAACTAGGCGGTTGCCTACGGCGCCAGGCTTTAAGGGGCACCAGATTAGAAAGAAGTGAATTTTTCTCGTTATTTAAAAAAAATATTAATATGTTATCTCTTATAACATGTTGGGGGGGAGGAAGTATAGTTCTCCTAGAGCACCAAAAACCTTTGGGCCGGTCCTAAGGGCCAATCTGTTAGCCCCATAATGATCCCACTTATCCTGTGTGACTTAGGAAAGTAAGAAGTTTTTATAAACTGCTTTGGGATCCTTAGGCATGAATAGTGCTAAATAAATATAAGATATAATTTTATTAGTGTTTTTTCCCCTGGGTATTAAAAATAACAAAATCTGCAGTACACCCCTGCTATTTATTTATTTAGTTTTGATACTAACAAGAACTGGCTACTAAATCAAATTAATACTGAAATGATTTATTTCCTAGCATCTTAAGAGGGCCATGTCACCTTTTTGATATTTGTTTTTTCAATCAAAGTTATTACATCTGAGCAGGTTTCACGTAAGTGAAAATGGCATGGATATGCAAATCTAGTTTTCTGGCACATTGCTTGGCACATTTCAATATTTTATGTTTATTACATTTTTAGTGAGCTGTCCATAAATGTTTTCATATATTTTTTCTGCCAAGAGGCAGCTGTCTGGTATTGTAAACTTTTTTTTTAATCATTTTGTTTATCCATTTCATTGTTCTTGAGTGACAGTATCCTTTTTTGATATAGCTCTTTCCCAACGTTAAAGAAGTAACACTCAACTTTCTTATTATTTCTCCTTTGCAGTTTTTTCCCCTTTTTCATTTTCAGCTCATCCAGAGCTGGGGATTTGATTACATTTTCTGAAAGCTTGAATTCTGCTTAGTTGCATATTATGAAATCTGTCCTTGGAAGGGGGAAGGGGGGAACCCAACCAAACAAGCTGCTTTTAAATAATTTAAAACTTGAAATATACGAGTCATGACTTTTTTGCATTTTATCTACATACAGAATTTTCAAAGTCAGCTCAAATTGCACAGATCACCTATACAGATAATAGTCAATTTCAGATTTCTTCCAGACTCCCTAAGGACATGTTTAGTTGCTTGGAAAATGTGTAGATAAGCTTATTTTCCCCTTTTGCTGGGCCCCAGTTCTAGTCCATTGTTTTTGTTCTTTTTATGTTCTTCTTCAGTAGTACCCTTGAATTTTTAAGTAACGATGGACATTAAGAAACTTAACTACCATTTAACATTGATGTGAATGTGTCCAGCTTGCCCCAAATAATATGAAAAATGTGTTGCTTCTCTAAAATGAAAATCTATAAACTATGTGTTGATGCCTGAAAATATATGAAAAAAACGAGAGTCCTGTGGCACCTTATAGACTAACAGATTTTATTCGGCATAAGCTTTTGTGGGCTATAACCCACTTCGTCATGCATCTTTGTTTTTTGCTGCACACAGACTAACACGACTACCCCTCTGAAAATGAATGATAACGATGTTAAAGGAGGCACCTTCATTCTCATCCCTGTTTTCCAATAACTTTCCTGAAAAAATATCCACGGACTTGAAACTTCAAATCCTTGTATTCAGCGATTGTGTGTGTATGTGTGAGAGCATGTGTGCCCACCTTCAAAGCATCTGATGAAGTGGGATTTTCTCCCATGAAAGCTCATCGGATAAATAGATTTGTTAGTCTTTAAAAGTGTCACAGGACTCCTTGTTTGTGTGTGTCTGTATCAAATTAAGTAAAAGTCTGTTGCCCAGTGTTTAGTTGCCAGAATGTGAACAAAATCAGGCGTTAAGATATTCTACAGATTTTTGAAGAGTTTAGAGATAACTCCCAAAATGCCTGATTTTTAAAAATAAGGCTTCAGTGCTGGAAAGAGCTATATACCGATCGCCGACCCTTCTGCCAATGCAGAACTATGTATTCCATAGGTGTTCATGCAGCCTGAGCCCTGTGCCGACACAGAGCTACTTAGTCCATTGTAGTTAATGTGGGCTCATGCGTCTATCTGTACAGAGTTCATTGAAGGACTGAGGCTTGTATGAGGAATGAATGGTTGGCTATGTTTCGTACGAATTGGTTGAGAAATAAGGGATGAATGAAACAGATGTTTAGTACATCATGGAAAATATCCTGCCAGGTGCTGAGCATTCTGACCAAGATCCAGCAAAAAGAGTGCTCAGATACTTGAAGTTAGATATGTGCTTAAGTACTTACTGGATTGGGGCCAAAGCGTTCAGCACTTTGCAGTCAAACCTGGTATTCCTCGCTGATTTGAAATGGCAACCACTGCAACAGTGTGCAACCATGCTGCATAAGAATATTATGGCAGAAGCTTTTTGTCTTTCGGCTGTAAGCTCTTCATGTCAGGAGACAGGTCTTTATCTTGTGAAAATTTAAAGTACTGCATAGTTGTTTAGTAATAACCCTTTTCGACAAAGTGCTTACTGTTACTATGGTAAAGTCGTAAAACTAAAATGTTTCTATTACCCTAGTCCTAGTGAATATGTCCCCAAAATCTTTTACTCTGAAAATACTTGGGGTCTTAGTCTAATGGCAAGTATTCACAACAAAGACATTAGTTAGGTTTTCAGAAAAAGATATATAAACCTCTTTGTTGTTAGTGGCAGTTGGATCAAGCCTTGAAGTTGTCTCTTTCTTTGGACTGAACATAAGACAACAAATGTGGAAAAGAGATCCCTTACTATAAAAATAAAGAACCATTTCTCACTTTAGCTTAGTGGATTTCCCTTATGAAAGTCTTGTTTAAACTACCAGCCCTATATAAAAGTCACTGTGTTCTATAGAAACCACTCTAGAAAATGAAATATTTGCTGTACATTTTTGAATGATGGTATCAAATTCCATAGCAAAGATATGATTTTCTGTTAAACTGTATGATGGTTCAAAAGCCCATAGAAAGTTTACAATATTTTATTAAATTCAGTGGAATTTTTGCACTAGGGTCAGCTGACTTAGGTGATTTTCTTTTTTGGGTTTAAATTAATTCTTTGGAAGTGCTGTTTTGTCCATATTAACTTATTTTCATTAAAGCATCTTAAAACAGAAGTTACTATTTTGAAGTTGCTCCTGTCGCATGGTGAGAAATTAATTAATATATTCTCTAATTCCTGATTTCATTTTGTTAAGTTATTTGTAGGTGATGTGAATTGAGAATTTGTTTAGATAGTGAGTCCCCCCAGACTGCGCATGACCTTGTATCAGGTATTTGAATAATCCGTAATATTCTACTACATCACACACCTGGAATCTTTGTACAAGGCAACTATGTCAGCACTGTGGTCCATGTAAAGTATCTAGTCCAGGACAACTAGCAATGCTATATTCCTGCTCTCCCTTTCCCCATAGTAGTCTGAAAAAAAGGAATAGTGTTTTTTTCTGGAACTGTAGTCTCTTGTGGTTGCTGTTGGTTTATCTATGACTAAACTCATATCAGGTCATACAGCCAATCTTGCCTTCGTTTAAGTCAATGGTAAAACTCTCATTTACAATATAGGGAGCAGCATAGGGACCTTGCTGAAGAATTATTCCTGATTGTTGCTCAGAATTTTCTTTGTGCTGCTTATTTGCCTCAGGTTCCAAAGGGGTAGCCATGTTACTCTAGTTCAGCAAAACAAATAAGGAGTCCTGTGGCACTGTAAAAGACTAACAGATTTATTTATCGCATGAGCTTTCATCAAAATTTTTAGTCTTTAGAAGTCCTCATTTGTTTTATTTGCCTCAGTTACAGTTGACTTCAGTGGTAGATGAGACCACTCAGCAACTTGCAGCACTGGATCTTGAATGAACTTGGGACTTCAGAAACGCATAATGCATTGCTATCAATTACCTGGAATTACATTACTGAAGCCGTTTAGTTGGCAAGGGGAAGTGTAATTTAGGACGCCTCCAAAATCAAGGTGGAAAGATTATCAAGTCCCAATGGTTACATCCATTTCCCCTCTGTTTTAGCTTGCAGTTAACAGGAATGGATCTAGTATGACATTTCATTCAAGTGCAATGGCTATTTCATTCCTTCAGTACAGACTATTTGCAGGTTGTCTGTTTCCCTTGGATGAAATCCATACCTTTCATACCAGGTTTGAGTGGGAAGCTAGTCGTAACTGTGGTTCCACACACTCCAGTGTGCTTGTAAACAGCACTGTGTGTGAGACCCCATTCATCAGGAGAGCATGTGGTTTCTGAGAGAAGAACTGGATAACCTGTTATGTTGTTATTTAAACAGAAATACTTCCTCATGATCAATGAGGCAACACCATTTGTTACGCTTACATTAAATATATTTCATGGAAATGCTTATACTTTGCTCCTGAAAATTATGCTGAGTGTATAGGTCGTATTGCACACCACAGTGCAAGCAGAAGGAGACTGGTGAAAACTGGTGGAGGCAGAGATCTGGGAAAATACACAGGACCTCTGCCTCATTCAGTGAACAGGATAAACTGTTTCTGGGGTTGAATCAACTGCGTATAATGAAGGAGTGTGTTGTCTGTAGGACCCCTGCTTCATTTGCTGCTGAAGGGATCTACTGGAAAAATAAGGTTTGATCAGGTAAATTAAAGACTGTATCATAATGCATACACACACGGGAGTTGAATTCAGATTGCACTGACTACCTTAATTCAGGCATTTCCTGACTTTTGAAGGTTTGGTTTTGCAACCTTAATAGTGTTCTTTTAATGTCATTTTTTCTGTATGATATATATTGAGTTTGTCTTGATCTATTTTAAAGGCAAAATAGCTGCTGTTCATGCATATTTTTCTATGGTCATGTAGTATTTAGCCATATCCAGAGAGCAGTAATTTTGGCCAGAAGCAGAGACCATTACTCCAGCCTTCTGTTCAAGTAGGCAAAAATGTTATGCAGTTCCTGAGAATCATAAACATCCCTTCCAGCACATCACTGGTTTGAATCTTGGCACTGTGTGTTTAAAAATGAAGTCAGAAAAGACAGAGACAGAGAAAGCAGAAGAGAAACCAAATGCAGAACATAATGTATCTGGGGAATTATGCCAATACTTGTTGAACTATTCTTATTTTTTCTTATTCGTTTCTGGTAGCACTTCTGCAAAATGGAAGAGAACAGTAGTTTCCCGACCTGCTGCTCTGATCTCAGAAAAATTCCTGCAGACAAAACACATCCCCCTTTTCTCTGCCAAAGGGTTTTGAGATGCTTTAGGTAATTTTCTGCCTTACTATTCCTCCAGTTGTTTACTCCTCATTTACTTAACTACTGAATCCAGTGCTAGCCACCAGTAGTAATATTACATACACAAAAACTACATTAAAAGAACGTAATTAAGATTGCAGTGCCAAATACTCAAAGGTTAGGAAATGTCAGAAATAAGGTTGCTTGTGCAACTCTTCTTATGCAGCTCTTCTTAAACTCTAGCATAGTATCCAGGAACTCCTCATAAGTTTCCCTAGTCTCTAGGTCTAGCAGTTATGAGCTAGAAAAGAAAAGATGGCCTGTAGTTGCTGAAATGCAGTTGTTGGAGAATATCCAAGGATTTTTTAGTTACTGTGCAAGACCTTAAAAGGCACTTAATGCCAACAACCTCAGTTCACAACTGCTACTGCAGTAGGGGGAGAGATGAGATGGAAGTCCTCCCTCTCTTGGTGCTAGTCAGAATACTTTCCAATCTCCTTGGAAAACCCTTGGAATTGTGGAATAGTGGCCCTGCCTGATGATTCCTGAAGATAGGAGAGTGGGGCAGTCAAGTAGCACACTAGAAATCCAGGATTGAAATCCGATTGATTTTTAAGCCCACCAAAGAGAATATTGGTAGATAGGGGAATCCTGGGAGAATCAAGTTGAAGAGAAGGATGGTGTTGCAATTGTCTCTTAAAAAATCAAATTCACAAATTGAACCTCCAAGCAAACATGAAGAGAATGCGTCACTGCCACCCTGCGACAAACCAAAGTGCAGAATTCAGCATGTAAACTTTCCTATGTTCCAAACTCTCCAGGGTTCACCTACTCTTAATCAGACATACTGCTGCATTAATTACTTTTAAAAGTACACAGGATTGAGAGGTACAGTAGTTTTTTTTTTGCTGTTTTAAGTCAACTGACTAGGTAGTTTGCTTTGTGCAAAGGGGAAACATAAATGTTATTTCCGCACCTTTATTTCATACCCACAGTGAATCAGATACCTGAACCTCACCTAGGTTCTATTGAACAGTAACTTTACAGCTTCAGTTTTGAACATGAGACAGCTGGAAGGATTCAGAATGTCCAACATTTCTTTAAGGCCCTTCATGGTCAGCTGCAAAGCTCCCCATGTGACTCTGCAATAGGCTTGGGCTGTCATATAGACCAAACAATTTATTCATTTACAGTGTTGCACTTCACACTATTGACCTACGGGCTGCTAACATGTATAAATTAAAGACAAGAAAGCAAAGACATAATTTCATCCTTACTTTTCTCAGTTGCTCCTTTGTAAAAATTGGATTACTTTAGTAGGATGGGATAAACTATCTCTTCTTGTTTGTATAGAGGGGAGAAATGACCTGTTCACTCACTGGTTTCAATAATTATCCTCCAGGGCAATACATTCAGGTTGTGGCTTTATGCCCAGTTTTCTTGGACCCAGTAATATTCCCATTTATGTCAGGCCTTTCATCAGTAGAAACTGAATGAAAGATTTGCTATTTTTTATTAAAGATCAGGTCAGATGATGATGTTTTCTTTTGAGCGGGGTAGCAATCATCTGTATTGTTTGTTACTGATAATTGGTTTACTTTCTGAATGAAGGGGATAGAGCAATTGATGTGCAACTAGGTCCTCACATATGGATGTGACACAGTATCCCTTTCAATTCATTGTTCATTTCACAAATGGAGTAATCAAGCTCAGTGAGCAATAGCTGATTTTCCAAATGTGTTGTACAGTGATGCCTCTGAGCAGGGGTTCACAGTGGTCCTTTCTTGTGCCCAGATATTCCTGAAAGCATTTAAACAATGGTAAGTATGCCTATTATAAAGATGACCTGTAAATAATAAAGATATTTCAGGTAAGTCATCCAGGTGCTAGGTGCTTAACATGTACCTAACTTTAAACATGTGAGTAGTTACACTGAAGCCTGTGTTTTTATGTACCTTGCTGAATTGGGGTCTGATAGATTGGCCTATGAAGGATTCCTCCTAGGATTGGTGATTTTCCTTCCTTGTGTGAAATAATGTACTGTTAAAAATAATTGACTTTACATGGATTTGGAGGAACTGTATAAGTGGGTTAGAATCAGATATGTACTTTATCATTTATTGTACCAAAATGTCTTACATGATCAGAAACTGCAATGTTTTCATTTTTAAAAAGTTTCTGAACTTTACAGTGATGAAGAAAACCTTCCAGATCTCAATAACAATTGCAATTCCAAATTTGAACTGTATTTCTTCCTGAATTCTGCACGCAGAGCATTAAGTATAATGTAGGGAGAGAAAGGTCTATTCTGCTCTTCTCTGTCTCTTGTGTACTCAGGTAAATCCCAGATACAGTCCAACCCTTCTGTAAAGCTGTATAAAATCTTTGTGAATAATAAAGTTGTATAAATGGATGACATTATTATACAGCATAAGTGAGACAACTCAAAAGGAGCTGTTGACCAGTTTAAAATGTTTGATAAATAGGGGAAAAAAGATATGTAGTTTGAAAAGAACCTGTGTCTTGAGGAACAACATACAGGCTAAATAGACAGACAGGCAAAAAATACTGGAGGACCTAGTTGAAGATTTGGTTTAGAACATTTCTAGTGGTGAGAAGCTAAAATGTGACTGATGTTACTTTTGTAAATTTGGATTAGTGCTTATGTACTTCCCAGTGAGTTTTGAAGATGGACTTGAATGAAAAAAAGATGAGAACTCTGTGCACTGTAACAGGAGTGATCATTGAGCAAAAGACTAAGAGGATAGAAAGAAATTGGTGTGGTGGGATTCATTAGTGGAGTCAAATGAGAAAGTTAGAGAAGTGGGAAGAAAGGAGAGCCAAGAAAGTAGGTAATGTAATGTAAATACAGGTAATAGGATAATCCTAGAGGCATTGGCCAAAGACTTTTTATTATCTGGAACTTTTTCCTGAACGTTTTCTTGAGGGGGATGGAAGAGGAAGGGGTAGAGGAGTTGAGCAAATGCAGGGTTTATGTAGACTATAAACAGCTAAAGAGTAAGAATTAATTAAATTATATCCTAGCAGCAGAAAATCAGATGCACGATGACATTTTAGCTGCAAGGCCTTTTTTAGGCTATGGAAAAATAGTGTAGTAATAACCATGTTTCTATTTTTTCTACCGCCCCAAGAAGACTGTGTAGCTGCAGTCTCACAGCTGATTTACTTTTACAATTCATTGCACTTCAATTTGATTTCTTTTTTTTTTAAAGTTCATATTTCTTTTTAGAGTTCTCGTTAGATGTACTTGTTCACTGGAAGTAGATGGTTCTTCGGAATTATTATACATGAACAGGGTGCCTTAGGAGGATGAATTTTATAACTTATTAGAATGATATTGAAACAAACACCAGTAATAATGTGGAAGAGCCAAGTGGAAATGCATAGTTTGAGCTTCCTGTTTCATGGCTTAAGGGTATATCTCTGTTACTATGGCTCTTCTAAATCCCTTGTGTACAGGATAGTTTTTCAAGATTTTTAATAATAAATAGAAGAGAGGCTGTAGCCATGTTGGCGTTATTTTACTTCTACAGTAGTGACTTATAAACAGATTGTACTACCCTTAACGTCTTGCTCCCTGAATAGAAAACGATCTGGTTGTGTGATGCATCCTTCAGGGCACTAGTTTAATACCAATGCTAGGCTTTATGTAAGGAGATAGCCTATAAAACTGGAGCCCAGCTTGGCTGTGTTGACATGTCTGGAGGCACACAATAAAATTGAGTTTCCTGCTTTAACCATAGCTGAGTCTTAAAATAATCTGAAGAAATTATAGTTCTGATTACATAGAAAGTGAAGGACTTAGAACATTCTCCTAATAAAGCCATGGGATGACACAGGCTTAGTCATCTGCAGCTTCAACAAGCATTTTCAGAGAGGAAAACAGAGCTTTGAAATTGGATAATTTGATTTGCAATCAGGCCTAATTATTTTAAGAACACAGCAAACCTTTCTTTTTGTCAAAAATAATGATGTGGAATCCAATTAGGAGAGAACAAGCC
>ML685787.1:6897676-6988203 GCA_007922175.1 Pelusios castaneus
TTTTGTCAAAAATAATGATGTGGAATCCAATTAGGAGAGAACAAGCCGTTTGAACAATAATGGATACCATGCAGTTATAGGAAAACTGATGTCTTGTGGGGAAAAAGCAATGTTTAGAATAGTGTCGTCCTCTGTAATTTTCCTCATTGGGAGGCAGTCCATTTCTTTCTGAAATAATTTATTGTTTCCTTAGAGTCTGTCACCAGTGACAATGATTGAAATGTTTTTGATGTGCATAAAGCCAACTTCTGATGGATGCCAGCAATTTTGAAATCCTGACACAGCTCCCTCCATCCTTTTCATAGTACCATGTAACTCTGCAAGGGGAAGAAAATGTTTTGAGAAAGTAATAATGAACTAGCCATGGAAAATCAGTGGCCTTCCATGTCAAAATGTAGTTTTAAGTTCATGACTAATAAAATAAGAGCTTGCATAATGTAGTTGTATAATACGGCCTGAATTCAATTATCCAAAGAGCTCCATCAGCTCCTCCCATCATCTCTTCTGACACTTTTACCATGTTGTCATTTCTGTTAATTTGGACCTTTATAGAGCTGTAAAGGTATATCTAGATTAGGATAAAAGTCATACATAATTTAGTCCATGCTAGCTAGTTGAGTTGAAGCCTAGAGTGAAACCTTTATAAGTCTCATGAAGAAGCTGACTGATACATTGGTTTGGTCTGTTACAATTATTCTGTCCAAAATTGGCCACGGATTATGACCCCAATCCTGCATAGGGATCTGACCATGTGAAAGAGTCAATGGACTCTCAGGGTAAGCTGAAGTGTCCACCACCTGGATACCTTTGCAGAAGTAGGGCCTAGGACACTATGATGATTAGCTCATTTGCTTTCCTTAGTGAAGTTTGTAAAAATCTGTCTATTCAGGTTTTTCTATGTAAATGCAAAAATAGCCAACAAATACCTAGCTAACATATTTATAACGTGACTCTGGTTGTGCTAACTTTTCTGCTGACTTTAAGTACAAACTGCCATATATCAATTATGTTACATAACGTTAACTAGCTATAAAAGGCCATAAACTAAGTAGCACAGCTGTGGCTAATATTCACGCTGTTGTGAAAAAATAAAGGACCTAGCAAATAAAAAGACTCAAGTGGTAGATTTTGCTCTCATTGTCTTGTGCCTTTTGTGTGAGCTAGCATTATGGAAATAGGCTGATTCTTATATTTCTTGCATTGGGAGTAACTCAAAAAGAGTCATGCTTATGTAAAACCATTATGACACAGCCATCAGGCCCATCACTTTTTGCATTTAATTTCATTCTTTTAATTATCTTTCCCATGTAGGTGTTTATAAATTGAATATCATGAATTCACATAAATATCGGATGTGCTTTTATGAAAAGGTGTTCCAAGGGTACCCAATGCAGTCATCTGGGATGACAACTGTCCCCATCAGCCTCTGATATCCAGGGCTGATCATATGGCTTGTGCCCACTGCAGAAGGGCAATAATGCCTCCACGTCTCCCCAAGTTTGTGTCCAAAAAGTTATGACCTGCTCAAGTCCAGGTGAGGGTGAAGGGAGAGCTCATGTACAAATATTCTTAATAATATCCCATTCACTCCTTTCTCTCTGTTAGACCAGGCCCCCCACCCTCCTCTCCAACACCCCCACAAGCTCTTGGTGGTGCAGCACAGCCCATAAGAGATTTTATAGTCTTGGGGCTAGAGTTATTCCTTTGCTTAGTGTCAAGAAGGAGAGAAGCATGAGTTCCAGTGCACACCAGGAAAATGAGGAGAGGCCTCAGTTCTTCCACACACACCTTCTGCTGTGGTGGCTCCCTTTCCTCCTTGTATCTTGGAAACTTTTAAGACCCATAGCTTCAGGGGCAAATTTGAGTAGTTAGGGCCCCATTTTACTTAGTGCACATCATTCTTGAGACCCACTTCAATAAATAGCTTCAGCTTCATCAGCCTTGTGCAGCCTTCCTGATGCAGATGTAATAATGACCTGTAATCCTTAGGAGATTTTTGTAGGAAGTAATCAATGCACTTTTTTCTCTTCCTATTTCAAATACATCTGACTCTGGTTGGAGCTTTTGGAAATCCCACTAAGCATCTATCTGCATCTTTAGGCAGCTAAGTGGCTTTGTGTCGCTCTGATTATTGAGGTGGAAATCTCATTTTGGAGAATCAAAATGGCCCTACCATTTTGGCCCTAGTAAAGTGTATTACTCTTGCCTGCTGAGCACTAGAAGCTAACAGCCATAATGAAGTAAAATGATGGGTGAGTATAACCACTGCTTGCTATTGCCTCACACAACTTACTATAAAAAATTATTGCCCATAATGGGGTCAGAGGAAACTGAAGTTGCCTTTGGCTCTGTATTATAGAAATTCTCTCTGAAGTTTCAAACGACCAGAGTAGTTGGCTAAATTCAGCAGCAGGGTAGCCTTCAGTTAACTCTTTCAGTTCCGTTTGTAGTACAAAGGATATGAATGGTCCAACTTTAAATAAAAGAGGCTAACTGGAAATTAAAGAGGTATGCTGTATATAGCACTGTAATGGGATCTATAAGCCCCATTCAGGACTTAGGCAGGAGGGAGGAGGGGAGCTTCCCTTCCCTGCAAACAAACAGAACTGCCACACCCAAGCTGGGAGATAGACAGCCGCCGCTCAACCCTGTGAAGGCAGTCAAGTCTCAGTATAAAGGAGGTAGAGCAACAAAGGAGAGGAGGCAGAGAAGCCTCAGATGGTGGGGCATTGACAGCTCTGTATCAGGCAATCTCCCCAAGCCTCCAAACAGGACTACCCTGTACTAACACACTAAAGACATCAACAGCCCCAGAGGCTATCCCCATAGGTGAGGTCTCGAACTGAGATAACAGGATAGGCCAGCTGGAACCTAACCTAGGCACCAGCAGCAACCTGTGACAAGCACCCTCAAAGGAAAGCCGTTGGGATCCCTGTTAGTCAGCAGGCTGAGACAGTAAATAATTAAAAGGGAGGATCTGGATTGACTATAGGTATAGTGTATGGTTAATAAGACACACAGGTGTTATGACTTCAACAAACATTTTACCAGAGATTAGAGAGAATTCACCATCACTTGAAATAGCAAATGAAGACTGAGTGTCTTTCTAAAAGATATGCCCTAAATCAACTACAAATTATGGGGCTTACGTCAAGAATTTCTGGTTACGGCCTGTGATGCAGTAGGTCAAGCTAGGAGATCATTCCTTTCTAGTTTTATAATCTATTAATCAGAGCATCAACTATGAACTTTACAAGAGATTGAGAGGGACAAAGTAGATGAGGCAATATCTTTTATTGGACCAGCTTCTGTTGGTACAAGTTTTTGAGCTACACAGAGCTCTTCTTCAGCTTTAGGGAAGGAAATCAGCCAAATACAAGTTTGGACAGATTGTTAAGCAGAAGAGGTAATGCCATTGAAGGCAGGCACCTGAAATGAAGTGGGCAAATGGGAGTTAGTTTGTTATCCATAAATGGTTTGAACTAGGCAGTTAAGGGTAACTGGCAATGTGGTGTTCTAGAAATTGTTGGAAAAAAGCTGTGTCCCTGTTAAGGCTATGGGTTTTGGTGTCTATCAGAGTTACAAATTGAAGTTCCCAGATTTGCCTTTTGAAGGTTTTTGCACTAGTTTCCTTTGATAACAAGCACTGAAAGATAAGATACGGGGTGATCATTTTGTGAAACGTGTTAGTCCACAGGTGTTCTTGTCTTTCATCATTTTTCTGTATGAGTTTAATTCAAGAATATAATGATTGTCTGGTTTCACTCACATAGAAGTTATTGGGGCATTTGATGCACGGAATGTGGTACTCCACATGTTGTGATAGGGACATGTAGGATCCATGGATCTTGAAAAATGTGTTGTGGAGGGTGCTGATCGTTGCAATGGTACAGACACATTTGCAGGTTTTGCATCTGTTGTCCTGACAGGTCTGGTGTCTTTTTGAGTTGTGTGTTCTAGTCTGTAGGGAGCTTGCTTCTAATGATGAGGTTGGGGGTTATTTGAATGTGAGAACTGGGAGGTTGAGAGAGATTATTTTTTCAGGATGTGATCCCCATTGAGTATGGGGAATTTCAACAAGATTTCATAACCTGAAGTGCTACACATATGTCATTTTATCTAAAGAGTTTTTTCTCGTGGATATCCTTTAGATATTTGCAATAGAAAAATTGCTTATATTCTTACCTTTGTTGTCCATCTGTAAAGTAAAACATTTTAAAGAGATTGTATTTAAGGTGAAGCATCATTTACCAAGTGGGGATGCCAGAATGATTTAATTACATTGTGTATTAATATGAAAGAAATAATTGATTAGTGAAGATTGATACACTTAAATGATGAGATCAGTGAAGCCCGAGAAAGAAAACAACAGAATGTCACTAGTCATCACCTACAACCCCAAGTCAGACCTCTACAGCACATCATCAAGGATCTACAACCTATTCTACACGACGATCCCTCACTCTCTCAAGCCTTGAGAGACAGACCTCTCCTCGCTCACAGACAGCCCCCCAACCTTAAACAGATACTCATCAGCAACTATGGACAACAGAAACATTAAAGCAGGAACATATCCCTGCAATAGACCATGTTGCCAACTTTGCCCCTATATCTACACAAGAGACACCATCACAGAACCTAATCAAGCCAGTTACTTCATCAAGGGCTCATTCACCTGCTCATCCACCAATGTGATTTATGCCATCATGTGCCAGAAATGCCCCCCTGCCTTATATATTGGACAAACACGATAGTCTCTGCGCAAAAGAATAAATGGACACAAATCTGACATCAGAAATCACGGCATTCAAAAACCAATAGGGGAACACTTCAATCTTCCTGCTCTCTCCATTGATGACCTGCTAATAGCTGTGCTCAAACAAATGAGTAACAAATCGCAGCCTCAAAGAGAAACTGCAGAATTGGAATTTATATGTAAATTCGACTCCATTGCCTCAGGGTTAAACAGGGACTATGGATTTTATTCTCATTACAACAGGTGATTTGATCTCATCTTCCTCTATATGCTGTTCCCCAGGGTTTGAATCCCAACATCTATTTTGATTTGCTCTTACAGCCTGACCTGATCCTGTGTCATACATTTTCCCCCACACTGTAAGTTCCCCATCTTCAAAGCTTCTGACGAAGTGGGATTTTCTCCCACGAAAGCTCATACGATAAATAAATTTGTTAGTCTTTAAAAGTGCCACAGAGGACTCCTTGTTTGTTTTGGTTTCATTGTACGTGTTTGCACAAACATAAAAATTTGCCACCGACACTAAAATTACTTATATACACGGGAATTCCAGAAACTTTGTATGTCAAACTTTCATCTGGAGCAAGCTAAATTACCTCCAGCCATTTTTAGCCAAACTTTGAAAAAGCAACTACTACGTTTTCATTTTTGGACTCAGTTTTTCATGTTAATGCCAAGTAGAGCATTTTACTCTTGTTTGTGACACTGGTTAATCCCTGCTCTTACTCTTTCCAGAGGGGTAACCGTGTTAGTCTGTGTACAGCAAAAACAACATCTGGCGACGTGCGTTGGAGCCCTTGAAAGCTTATGCCAGAAGAAATTTGTTAGTCTCTAAGGGGCCACAGGACTCTCGTTGTTTTGCTGCTTTTACTCTGTCTTCAACCCCACAATTTATCACAACTTATGCAGGGATTCAGCTACTTGTAGTGCAACACAAGCTTTGTAACACACTAACCTTCATCCTTCCATTACATCCCCTTCACCTTGAATTCTTAAGATATACAAGCTACATTCTCTTAGTTATTCTGAGACTCCAAAGTTCTTGTACTCATTTCCTGTTTATAAATCTTCTGCTTAGTCAAAGACTCATTCACAGCAGTTCACTTGTCGGATTCAGAAATACTATCAACTCAAAATCATTACAGAGCTAAATAAATTATGATAGATAACCAACCGAAGGTGATAAAACTGTTTTGGCTTGGGGATAGAATAAACAGGTTGAGACTTTCCCAGCGGTGTTCTTTAACATCTGGCCTCTCTCTTTTACTATACGATGATCAGAAATCCTTTTGAAATAGCATGCAGGAAGTCCTTTGCAATTCTGTTTCAGAGTAGCTCATGTAAGTACAATGGACATTTTCTAGTTTGTTATTCTCTACAATCATATTTCATCAGTTAGATTACTGTATGACACAGTTTGTTCAAGGAATCTCCTTCCTTGGTGAATCTTGAAATTAATCTTGCATTTGGCACCTGAGCCAGCACCATTAACATTAATGAAACTTTTGCCATTGGTATAAATAAGAAGAGCAGATTCTAGATGATGAAATCACTTTGGAAGAACTTTGAGTTTGATTATGCAAAACAATGTACTCTAAGAATGAAATCTGGCTGTTTTGAAGTCTGGGAGTTTTGCCTTTGATTCCAACCCTATGTGTTTAGGTGGGGCTGGTCTATGATTTTGGTTGCCTGATATTTTCCACTATAAGGGCCTATCTTCAGTTGATCATAGCTTTGCCAAACTTTAACCATTTGGGTTGAAATTTTACATGCTAGGTGACTGCCTCAGGCTGATATGTTTTGTTTTTTTAATTTCAGCCAAAACAGTTCAGCCATTTCTGATGAGAAGGCTAGGGGAAATATATTGGTCTGCCAATGTTAAATTCTGGCAGTTTTTTCTATAGCAAGATGTATTCCTCCTCATGCTTTAGAGCAGGGACTTGAAATTTGGCAGGGGTAGCATTTATGTTAGGATATGCTGTTTGCAGTTCCCATGAAAACCCACCCAAATGTGGCCTTTGATAAATCACACTTGCTCAGTATAGACTTGCTAGAGCTGTGTAATTTAGTTCTCTGAGGATTCCACAGTTGTGCAGGACTTCTCCTGCTGTTATAGTTCCTGGATGGTCTAAGCTCTGCCTAGTCCGGGTAATGGAAGTGAGAGCAGGAAGCCTCTTTCTCCTGCACTCTCAAAGCCGCCCTACTGGCCCCCAGGCAATGAGGAGAAGGAAGCTGCCTGATTCAAATGCAGAGGGAAGAAGAGTTAGACCTTTGGGGAGTTGTACATTGAGACAAGAGTAGGGGGAGGAGTGGGACACTGGGGCTGAAGACTGGTGGGGTGGAGGGAGAACTGGAGGTGCAGTGGAGGGGAGCTGAGGGAGACTGAGAGGCTAGGCGAGAGACTGAGGCTATGTACACACTACCTGAGTTTTCGCGCAATAAGCATGTTGCGCAATAAATGGTCCGTGGTGGTTGTTGCGCAAGATCGCATACACACTCGGCGGACTCTAACGGTACAGAGGCCCCCCCTTCTGTTAGCAGTCCTCCAGCAAAGCAAACTGAACTGTGGGTACGTATCCCACAGTTCCCCGTATCAGTAATTCGCGATTTGGATCATGGGAAGAAGAAGGGTCGTGCTATGCTGCATGGGATAATTACTCATTTCCCGTGGTGCATTCTGTTACCGACGCTTCCCTGCAGTTGCCACTAGCAACGAGCGTGAAATTCAAACTGAAACGACCGTCTTTACGGAACTTCCCTTTCTGCATCAGCATGGATTCAGCTGTGATCTTGAATGCTGCATTCAGCATTGTGAACACAGCCCAGATTCTGCTGCAGTATGCCTTTGGCTCTGATTCAGAGCAGGATTATGATGACTCGAGCACGGAGACTGACAGCCTTGAGAACAGCACTGATATTCTGATCAGTTTTGCCGACCAGCTGCACAGCGTGAACCGCCGTGTCTGGTCACGGCAGACGAGTACAGACTGGTGGGACCGAATCGTTCTTCAGCTGTGGGATGATGAGCAGTGGCTACAGAACTTTCGAATGCGGAAAGCCACATTTATGGAACTGTGTCAGGAGCTGGCCCCTGCCCTGCGGCGCAAGGACACGAGAATGAGAGCGGCCATCTCCGTGGAGAAGCGTGTGGCTATTGCCCTATGGAAACTGGTGACTCCGGACTGCTACCGCTCGGTCGCAAACCAGTTCGGAGTCGGACGGTCCACCGTCGGAGTAGCACTGTCACAAGTATGCAAAGCCATCAACCGTCTCCTGCTAAGGGGGACGGTGAACCTTGGGAACGTGAGGGAGATCATCGATGGATTTAAGGAGTTGGGCTTCCCGAACTGTGGTGGTGCGATAGATGGAACTCACATCCCTATTCTCGCGCCCGACCATCTCGCCTCCGAGTATATTAATCACAAG
Organism: Pelusios castaneus; assembly: GCA_007922175.1. Lineage (NCBI taxonomy): Eukaryota > Metazoa > Chordata > Testudines > Pelomedusidae > Pelusios > Pelusios castaneus. Next base: position 6,905,859 of record ML685787.1, read on the forward strand.
GGGTACTTTTCAATGGTTCTTCAGGCACTGGTGGACCACCGTGGTCGGTTTATGGATATAAATGCGGGTTGGTCAGGAAAGGTGCACGATGCACGCATTTTTAGGAACTCTGGACTGTTCCGAAGGCTACAGGCAGGTACATTTTTTCCAGACGAGAAAATAACGGTGGGAGGTGTTGAGATGCCTGTAGTTATCCTTGGGGACCCCGCCTACCCACTGATGCCTTGGGCTTATGAAGCCTTTTACAGGGAAGTTGGATCCTGCAAAGGAGTGCTTTAATTACAGGTTGAGCAGGTGTAGGATGGTTGTAGAGTGTGCCTTTGGCCGTTTAAAAGTGCGCTGGAGGTCACTGTACGGCCGGCTTGACCTACATGAGGACAACATACCAATTGTCATCTCTGCATGTTGTGTTCTTCATAATATTTGTGAAAACCGGGGGGAGAGATTTTTTAACTCTTGGACAAGGGAGGCGGAACGTCTAGAGTTTGCCTACCAGCAACCGGACACACGGGGTATCCGGGGGGCGCAGCTTAGGGCAGTACGCATAAGGGAGGCGTTGAAGAATGAGTTCATGAGTGTGGACTGAAAGGCTGTCTTTTACTATTATAAATCACTGCTATCCTTATGTATTGGTTACCTTAGAAACTCAATAAATATAGAGTGATTGCTTCCTTTTTCTTTTTTTTACTTCTTTCTCACCCCACGCCCAGGGCATACCAAAAATTAAAAACAATAAAGTCAGATTAAATTTAACAATGTCTCAACTTTATTACTATTACAGAAAGGAAACGGTGGCTGTAAGGGGAGAGGGGACTAAAGGTGGGTGTAGGTGCGGGACTCCACGACATAAGTTGGTGGAGGGGTTGAGGTGACGTTATACCATGGGTGTCCATGGGTTTCCAAAAAAGGTTTGGGGGGAGACTGTTGAGTGGATGTAGGGAATGGCGGATGTGGCTGCGGGGGGGAGGTGCGAGCCTGGAGCAGACCGACCAAGGACTTCAGCAAGTTGGTCTGCTCATGAAGAATGCCTATTAGGGCGTCCTTCTGCTTCTCCCTCCTTGCGCTGCTTTCTAGCCTGTCCTGCCTGCACACCCGCCTCCATTCCCTTGTCTCCCTCGCTGATTTTTCATGGGAATGCATCAACTCTTGGAAGATATCTTCCTTGGTCCTGCGAGGCCTCCGCCTTATCTTTCTCAGACGGTCAGCAGCAGCTGTACACCGTCCAGTGAAGGCCGTTCCTGTGCAAAAAAGAAACAGTTTGAATGCCGCTATTGTTCTCACCACGTTCAGGTGCAAAAAATGATGCTCTCCCTTCACATTCCGAGATTACATGGGTGAAGAAATACCGGGGGGCTGTAACAAGTTTTCCAAAGCGAGGGACGGGTTGCTGTGAGTAGGTACACGGGACAGTTGAGTATTGCCGCTGATTGTTCGGAACCTGTGTCAGAGATGGCTGCAGTGGAAGCCGATATCACACTGCTTAGAGTGCCTCTGCAAGCGAGAATGCATCTCCTGCATGTGGCTGACTTCCAGCCTGGTCCTTACGCAGCTGGATTGTGCGCGGCTATGGTTCCCGCTGCAGTGCTTGCGAGCTTGAGAGGGAGAGTCTCCCTGAATGGGGGAGGGCAAAGGCTCGCTCTACCATCCAATTTCAAAAGAAGAATTTGGAGATATTTGGAGTACACGTTTAGTGACTTGAAAGTGAACGACTACTTGGCAATCGAGGCGTGTATTGATGCGCTTTTCTTTTAAGTCCAGAAATACAAGGGCACACCATTAATGCACATAAAAGAAGAAACAGAGAAGGAGAACTCTATGCCTTATATTCATGTACACGCTAAGCTGTAGCTGATAGAATAGAGAGCACTGCAAACATAACTTACCGGAGCTGCCATCGGCTGATTCAGGTGAAGGAGTGCCAAAAGACTCCGTGGAGCTTGTCTCTGCCGGGGTGGCGAATAACTCCTGGCTCCCAATGTCGGTGGCTCCGTTGTCGCTGTCCACCTCCTCTTCCTCCTCTGCTTCCTCGTCCACGATTGCATCGTCGCCTTCTGCTGCCTTGTCATTTTCTGCTGCTGTCGCAGAAGTGTCCACGGTCGAGATAGGGGTTGTTGTGGGATCGCCGCCCAGGATCGCCTCCAACTCCTTGTAGAAGCGGCATGTCGCCGGCGCGGACCCGGAGCGCCGGTTTGCCTCTCTGGCCCTGTGGAATGTTATCCGCAGCTCCTTCACTTTGGCCCGGCATTGTAGAGTGTCTCTCTCGTACCCCTTCTCAATCATCGCCTGAGAAATTTGTCCAAATATGTCGAAATTTCTCCTGCTGCCATGTAATTGTGACTGCACTGCGGACTCTCCCCAGATGCCTATCAAATCCATCACCTCTGCTGTTGTCCAGGCTGGAGCTCGTTTGCTGCGACGCGAGGACATTTCAATCGGAGCACACAGAGGCAGCAGCACTGAACAGCAAGCCAGAAGGGAGAGTGTGGAATTCAAAAATTCGCGGGGCAGAAGGGGAGGTCGGGAAAAATGACGTCACGGCAACAGAGTACAGGGGGAAGTGCAGAAGGGATGGGATTGGAATTGTGGGCCATTTCCGGAGGTTTCGCATTGCGCGGTAACCGTACACACACGGGCTGTCGCACGATAACTATTCCGCGTTAGCCCCTACCACGCTCGTTTTGCTGGTTTACATTTTGCGCAACAAGAGGGCTCTTAACGCGCAAAAACTGTAAGTTAAATGTGTACGCTCGGCTTCTTATCGCGCAATAAAGGGCTTTATCGCGCAATAACTTTCTAGTGTGTACAAGGCCTGAGACTGGATGTGCAGGGAGATTGGTTTTAGGAGGCTGGGAGGGAAATGAGCAAACGAGGCTGAGAGTTAGTTGAGTGAAGAGAGGGCAGAAGTTGGGGGATAGTGTTTGATCATGTAAATAAAGAATGAATCATAATGCATATGCACAGGTAACCTCACTTCTGACATTTCCTAACTTTTGCGTGTTTAACATTGCAACCTTAAGAAAGTTCTTTAACATAGTTTGTGTGTGCATGTGCATATATAATGGTTCCCCCAAAATGACATTTTGATTGATTTTATTGTTCAGGTTCTGGAATCCAGGTGGCTTCTTAATGGCTACAGAATCAGATTCTAGGTAGTGTCAGTCAAAATGAATTGATGTTGCAAAAAATAAATAAAAAGGAGTTTAGTAGATGGCTTTAAATAGTTTTAGAAATATAAGAAACCTGATTTGCTGGGAAATGGCTTAGTAAGTATAGCAGGTGCTGCTGATTTGATTTAGAAATTTCTTTTTCATGAAGTAAATTGACTGTTAAATATGATTTCATTGGCATCTGATCACTTGCTGGTGTGTATGGACTGATGCCTTCCACTGCGTGCCAGGAGAAGATGGCCTGGGCATGGTGGCATACTGGCCAAGGTTCTTGAATGGTAGAAGAATCCCTTCTCGAAGTAACGTGTGTGTGTGTGTGTGTGTGTGTGTGTGTGTGTGTGTGTGTGTGTGTGTGTGTGTGTGTGCATGCTCGAAGTAATGTGTGTGTGTGTGTGTGTGTGAGAGAGAGAGAGAGAGCACCTTGAACTGATTTTAATTTTCAAACAGCAGCTCTGTTTTTGCATTAACAAAGCAAAGAAATTTTGGCTATAAATAACAGCTTGTAGTTCTTTATGAGGATGCGTTTCAATAGAATTGTTGCAAAGCTATGTGAATCCTTGAGGCTCTGTACATTTGTTTCCATTTTCTTATAGGAAAGCAAAGAGGGAATTGAATTTAGCTCTTTTGAGGCTTATTTTAGTGCATGAACTAGAAGCCTATCCTTCCCTTTTTTTTCTCCTCTAAAGAGAAAATAGCACTCTGTGAGTGTTCATGTCAGAGAAATAGAAAAGATGGCAAAATCCAGCCAAGCAAGTTGAACTTTTTCAAATTATCTTTTCTGTTTACGTGCTACAGAATGTGTCAGTCACAGAGGGATTTGCCCTGCTGTGTGATAAGAGCCAGTCAAGCCCCCCGAAGTTGATCATGCTTAGCACCTTGTACGACTGGATCCAAAAATGTCAAGCTGAGGAATAAATCAGGGGAAAGAAAAATCACAGAAGCAAAAAAGTAGTTACCATCAAGATATCTCCATTTACTTAGCTACAGAATGCAGTTTCTTGCTTCAGAGTCTCTTAGGCTATGTCTACACTGGCAATTTAAGTCGATTTAAGGAGGCTTAAGTCGACTTAAATTAAGCCATGTCCACACTAGGCTTTCATTAAGTCAACTTAAGAAATTCCTTAAATCGACTTAATGAAAGCTTAAGTCGACTTTATAACTACCACTCATTAGGTCGACTTAACCCTTAAGTCAACTCCTTAAGTCAATTTAAGGACGGTGTGGACGTGGAGTAATCCTTAAGTCGACTTAAGGGTGGTTAGGTCAACTTAACAAAGTGGACTAAGTCAACTTAGTCCACTTTGTTAAGTCGACTTTAATAAGGTTGACTTTAAGTCGACTTAAAGTCGACCTTATCAAGTCGACTTAACAAAGTCGACCTAACTTTTTCTAGTGTAGACATAGCCTTACTGACATATTTCTTTCAGAATGTGCCTGTCACTCTCAGGTTTTCTATACTCTCTTTTCTCTGTTTCCTCACAGAGTCCCCTAACCTCTGAGGGTTTCTTATCATAGACTCGTAGACTTTAAGGTCAGAAGGGACCAGTATGATCATCTAGTGTGACCTCCTGCAAAATGCAGGCCTCAAGACCTCACCTGCCCACTCCAGCAATAGGCCACCAACCTATGATTGAGTTATTTACCCCCTTAAATCATGATTTAAGGACTTTAAGATACAGATAATTCACTGGTAGGTGAGCCATGCCCTGTGCTACAGAGAAAGGTGAAAACCCCCCAGAGCCCAGGCCAATCAGCCCTGGGGGAAAATTCTGTCCCGACCCCAAATATGGCAATCAGTTAAACCCTGAGCACGTGGGCAAGTCTCAACAGCCAGTTATCTAAGAAACAATTCTCTGTAATAACTCAGAACCCACCCCATGTACTCTCCCCTCTTAGGCCACTTGTATATCCACCACCTGTAGCCAAATATCAGTCAATTTCCAAAATAGGCTAATCATACTATCCCCTCCATAAATTTATCAAGCTCAGTTTTGAAAGCAGTTATGGTTTTTGCCCCCACAACTCCCCTTGGAAGGTTATTCCAGAACTTTACTCCTCTAATGGTTAGAAACCTGCGTCTAATTTCAAGCCTAAATTTCTTGATGGACAGTTTATAACCATTTGTTCTGGTGTTCACATTGGTGCTGTACTCAAATAATTCCTCTCCCTCCCTGATATTAATCCCTCTGATGTATTTATAGAGAGCAATCATATCCCCCCTCAACCTTCTTTGGTTAGGCTAAACAAGCCAAGCTTCTTGAGTCTCCACTCATAGGGCAGGTTTTCCATGCCACAGACCATCCTTGTAGCCCTTCTCTGCACTTGTTCCAATTTGAATTCATCCTTTTTAAACATGGGGGACCAGAACTGCACACAATATTCCAGATGGGGTATCATCAGTGCCATGTACAGCGGCACTAACACCTCCCTGACACTACTTGAAATACCTCTCCTGATACATCCTAGAACTGCATTAGCTTTTTTCATGGCCACATCACATTGGCGGCTCATAGTCATCCTATGATCAACCAGTACTCCCAGATCCTTCTCCTCTTCAGTCCGTTCCAACTGATGCGTCCCCAACTTATAGGAAAAATGCTTGTTGTTTGTCCCTAAATGCATGACCTTGCACTTCCCATTATTAAATTTCATCCTATTCCTGATACTCCAGTTTACAAGGTCATCCAGATCTTTCTGTATGGTATCCCGATCCTTATCTATATTGGCAGTACCTCCCAACTTGGTGTTATCTGCAAACTTTATTAGCACATTCCCGCTTTTTGTGCCAAGGTCAGTAACAAAAAGGTTGAAAAAGATCGGTCCCAAGATCAATCCCTGAGGGACTTCACTGGTAACCTCCCTCCAGTTTGACAGTTCACCCTTCAGTATGACCCGCTTTAGTCTCCCTTTTAACCAGTTTCTTATCCACCTTACTATATTCATATTAATCCCCATGTTCTGTAACATAACTAATAACTCCCTATGTGGAACTGTATCAAATGCCTTGCTGAAATCTAAGTAAATTAGGTCCACTGCATTCCCTTTATCTAAAAAATCTGTTATCCTTTCAAAAAAGGAGATCAAGTTGGTCTGGCATGATCTCCCTTTTGTAAAGCCATGTTGTATTTTATCACAGTTACCATTATCCTCTATAGACTTAAGTACTTTCTCCTTCAAAATTTTCTCCAAGACCTTGCATACTACTGAAGTCAAACTAACAGGCCTGTAGTTACCCGGATCCTTTTTATTCCCTTTCTTGAAAATAGGAACTACATTAGCGATTCTCCAGTCATATGGTACAACCCCCGAGTTTACTGATTCATTAAAAATCCTCATTAAAGGGCTGGCAATTTCATGAGCCAGTTCCTTTAGTATCCTCGGATGGAGATTGTCCAGGCCCCCTGATTTAGTCTCATCCAGCAGCTCAAGTTTGGCTTCTACCCCAGGTATGGTAATTTCCACTTTCATGACCTCGTTCCCATTAGCTTCCCTACCTCTATCCCCCAGCTTATCTTCACTCTCATTGAAAACAGATGCAAAGTACTTATTTAGACATTCAGCCGTGCCTAGATTATCCTTGACCTCCACCCCATCCTCAGTTTTTAACGGTTCCACTTCTTCTTTCTCTGTTTTCTTCCTATTTATATGGCTAAAGAGCCTTTTACTATTGGTTTTAATTCCCTTCGCAAGGTCCAGCTCATCTTGACTTTTTGCCTTTCTCACTCTCTCTCTACATGTTCTGACCTCCAAAAGGTAGCTTTCTTTTCTGATTTCTCCCCTGTTCCACTCCTTGTATGCTCTGTGCTTCCTCCTAATTGCCTTTCTGAGATGCTTACACATCCAGCTTGGTCTACAGCTCTTGCCTATGATTTTTTTCCCATGAATTTATCCATCCCTTTGGTCTCCTTTTCCACATGAAAATCTCTTCTTTGTCTTCAAAAGTAGATTACTGAACTTTAAAGTTGGACAGAGGGATGTCTTGCTCTCCAGTGAAGTACCTTGCAATCTCTTTTTGGTTTTCCTTCTGTCATTTGTTCCTTTGTTCCTGTGCTGTGGAGGACGGAAAGCGAGGGTGGAGGCAGCAAGGAATCAGCTGCTGACTGTAAAGAGGAAGCAGCAGTAACAAGTGGTTGGTTGAGAGGCGTAAGGTTTTAATACATATTTTCTTTGCCGGCAGACCCACGTAGGAGAATTGGGAGGGGTCCCCCTGGTGGTGGTATTTTAATAAGGAGTTCCAGCTTCCTCCATTCAGCATATTATAGAATCATAGGGATGGAAGGGACCTCATGAGGTCATCTAGTCCAACCCCCTGCTAAAAAGCAGGACCACTCACTGCTGTTCACTGTTATTGAGCCATAGTGTCATCTATTCACATTCCAAGAAGCATGGAAAGACTAGAGTGATGTGTATGGGGTCATTTTCATATTTGCTCACTTTGGGCCAGGCCATCTTTTTCTCATACTTACTGCAAAGAAGTGAGTGAACCACACAAGACAAAAAATACTGTGCCCCGTGCATCCATTTTGATTGTGGGATGGGGCAGAAAGCAAGGTACATAGTTGTTCGTCTCGCGGGTGCATATTGAGAAAGTGATTGGGACCTTCTGAAAACAGGTGTGGCCAGGGCCAAAACATTCTAATTGTATAATCCCCACCAGAAATGGCATAAATGAGTATAGGGTGTGCAACTGAAATCTCTCCAAAGAAGCCATACAATGCTCCTTTACACCTGCCACTTGCGAGTGTAGCCATAAACAGTGCTACTGTGGAGTTACTACTCTTGGGGGCACTGCGTTATTTCCATGTCCTATTCAGTGTTCAATTTGGATTTAGTAAGTGTTGAGCCATTGAGAATGATTCTCCTGATAATGAGAAATCTCTCTCTTCTGTGTGATTTGTTTTTCTATTCGTTAGCTGTGATGATCAGTACTAAGCATTCTTATCTGGTTGTAGGCACACATCACAAATCTTTCACATTCCAGATTCAAAATGTTCATATTTCCTGACTCTTTTCTCCCTCGAGAAATGGTAATCTGTCGCATGAGACAACAGAACCACATCAAGGATTTGTGCTGTGCTCTAAAGTGACATGAATTCACTAAGTGGTGATGCCAGCTGATTTATATTGGTGGAGACTTCCTACATCTTGAATACAGATACAATCTGCACTTGTACCAGAGATCTGTGATTCCTGCCTGCTCAATGCTGCTTGTTCCTAACCTATGTCAACTATAGTATTATAAAAACCTGTGTCTTTATCGTTGAAGTAGTAGAAGATGATTCTTTGGCTGACTTTCTTAAATCTTTCCATTTTCTAATACTTACTTCAAAAAAAGAGTGCTACTGGTATTTGTCATATATGCTTATTAGGTGCTTGGAGAGGGAGGTGTCTCCTGTCTTGACAATCCTTTCCCCATGAAGGAAAGTTGTGTCCAGCATTTTATATGTGCTTGTGTTATATGAATACTCCTCTATATTGTCTGCTATCATTTACTATTTCTATATGTTCATGGTAGACCTGAATGCTGCATTATCTATGATCTGCCTTTGAAACCCTTAGCACAAACGTGATGGACAAGTATGGTAGTGTTTTCAAATAAAAGTGTTTATAAGTAAACACCCCATGAAACTAGACTTCCAAATTTCAGGCTATGTTGTTAGTAATAAAAATGTCTGTAATAAATGTGTTACGAAACTACATATAAATTGTTCTGAAGTTGCCATGACTCAATCATCTGCATAACAAATAGTGAATGAGCAAGTTTAATTCAATGAAACATCACTTACTACGATCTGAATACTGAATCATATGACAGTCTTTAGAAGGGTGATACCCTTGTATGATATCCATCTTGTATGGAAAATACTTTAGCATTTTAGCTATTGGAAATTCAGAATCATCCAGTGTCCAGAAAAACTGTTCAGATAACAAAGTAATAGATGCTGTTGATTGTTTTAAAATATATGTTTTATCAGAAAGCGTACTCACGTAGATGCCAATTTATTATGTATTTACCAAGTAATGTATTAAGTTATGGTAATGGTGAAATTTCCAAGGGCCCAATTTTGGTTGCATGTGCCAACTTCTTTGTCCCTACTTTTCGAACTCTAGTGCAAAGGTGAGAGATTCCAAAACCTACACACATAAGTCATGCCTGTAAATCCCCTAGAGGAGTGTGGAAGTAGGAAGGGGGTCCACTGAATGCAATAACGTTTTGGCAACATGATTTCAAATAGAGCCTGGGTGCCAAGAGCATGAGGGGAGGGGTGGAGAAGATCAGAGAGTAGCATGGAAGGCCCAAGCTTCCTTTCAAATGTCCTACCCCTATATGAATACTGTAAGATTCATGGAATTATCTTGCAGATCTTGACACATCAGTTGGGTAGTAGGCCTAGGCCTGTGCTCACTTGTAAAGGGTAAACTCATAACTATTATTTTTATCATCTTTTTCTCCCTTGTGGGATTTTCTGAGAGAAGATCTGGCCTAAAACAAGTTCACTCGTCCAAGTAGCATTCCTGAATGTGCAGTCAGGGTGATAAAGCAAAATAGCGTGCTGTGGCTATTGGACTGATAAGTCGGTTTGACTGGCCAAATATTTTCAGGCAGTTTAATGGCAGTTGCAAGTAAGATAGGGGTGGAAAACTAAAAATTGCACTAGTCACATTTGGAAGGCTAGTGTGAATAAATGCAGCTCCAGTCTTCATATACATGTATCACCTGGGAGAGATTTAAAGCCCATAGGCCCACTCAGATCTCTGCCTGCCAAGTCTTGGAATTTTTGTGTACGGTATTGGCTCTCCTGCCTTGTTTGTCATTATTTCAGCAGGTTCAGACAAGGGAAGCTGCTGCTTGAAGCAGCAGCAACAGACTGTTTTGTTCTCTCTTTTAGGCAGCCCCTGCTGCCTTCCCTAGTTGAAGAAACAGCCTTTGTTATGTTAGCTCCTCCATTTATTTATTTATTTAAAGACTGATGTCTGCCCTGGTAGAGATCATGTGTTGTGCCATGATGATGGGTGGCTTTTGGGGGGTGTTGAGTTCTGCATTTGGTCCCCTGGCTTCCCTCCATTCTCTTCCTGTCCAGAATTAGCTGGTAGGCCTTGCAGGCATAACCAGCAGGGAGTGTAAGAAGGGGACCGTAGAGTCTCAACAGGGAAACAGAGGCATTTCTGGCAGTGAGGGAAAGGAAGTGACATTAGATATCTGCCTGGACCCCAAGGATAGGCAAGCCCAGTGAAACAGTTGGAGAGTCAGAATTCTGTCCATAGCCATATCCCTTTTAACTGATGATCCTTACCCCCTCCATCATGAGAAGCGTCCACACACACACTTTGTGGCCCCATCTTCCAATACTCGTGAGGTTGGTCTATGAAATGGCTGGAGATGTCATAGTGTAGCGTCATCAGTCTTTATGATGTGCCACCCTGCCTGGGCTGAAGTGTGTGTCACTACTGTGGTGTGTCAGAGCTCTTCCAAATGCAGAAAGGATTAGATCATTCCTTAATGCATGAGCTTACAAGCTTATGTTTTAAGATAGCATCAATATGGTTTTCAGTAGTGGTGCTAAATACAGAACTGCAGTAGGTAGTAGATAATGTATTTATAGCCATGCAAAGATACAATGGTCAAAATTAATGCCTGAGGAAATTTTAATCCCTCTATTTATTGAATGCACATAGCTTCCATTTACTTCACAGTATTGTGGCTTAACTTTTTAAGGCCATGGTCCTAAACTGGAATGCATGGAGCAATTCACCTCTCTCAGAGGTATTGTTTTAGACTCAGACAAAGGATACTGTATTGTTTCTATTTAGGCCACACTTTTTACCTTTTCTTCACAATCGGAGGCTAGAAAGTTACAAGAGAAAGGGAAAGCAAGCAAGTTTTAAATTCTTCAAAGCGTCTGACAAAAGTGGGATTTTCTCCCATGAAAGCTCATGCAATAAATACATCTGTGAGTCTTTAAAAGTGCCACAGGACTCTGTTGTTTTTTTAAAAATTCTTATGTAATCACATAACCCACAGAGCTGAGTCTTAGGCATGGGACCTGAAGTTACTGTTCCCTGATCCAGCTCTGTTTCACATATGCTTAACTTCACGGAATTCACTCACATGCATAACATTGTGCACGTGTGGGGGGTTAGCTGGACTGGAGTCTTAGCAAGTTCTTGGTAAGTTAAGGTAGCTAAGCTGAGAAGCTTCTTTCTTTCTTCCGCATCTCACATCTCTGCTGACTGTTTTATGGTAGCACTGAAACCCAATGCTTTCTGCAGCTTTAACTCAGAACTGTGTTTATTTCCTTGTGGCAGGTTTTATTATATAATGAAAATTTCAGGAATCCTGCTTTTAGGGTGCTTTTTTTCCCCCAAAGAAGATTATAGTCACTCTGAAGAAGTAAATGACTGAGTTTTAATGGCATGTAAAGATGCAGTGCAATATAAATCATGGCAATCGTGGATTTCAAGAAGAAACCTTAAGTGTTTTTTTTTTAAATAGCAATGCAAGCTACAGATTCCAAGAAGCCTAGTAAAACCATAGGAACATACTGCACTAGAAAATACAAGTATTTGGACATGTTAATAATTGTACTCAGCAACTGAAGGAGTTTCTTGATACTTCTTTACTCCAGAGACTGTGGCTCAGTCCTTGGTGCCCATAGTTGGGAATCACAGTAATTTAGCAGGAAGATTATATTGGTTTTGAATGTACCTGGGCTTTGAGAGAGCATAAGATGAGGAAACTTTTATAATAGGTTTTTTTTTTAATTATTCAATAAATTGCAGTTGGATTTGGTATCCTTGTTTATTACCATTCCTTTGGGACTGTCTGTATTGTGATCCTCTGTATTTTTTAAAAAAATGAGTCCTGTGGCACCTTAAAGACTAACAGATTTCTTCAGGCATAAGCTTTCATGGGCTCCAACCCACTTCGTCAGATGCATGTATTTTGTCAGTCAGATTGTTTATTTGCATACATTGCTGCTCTAAATATTGCTGTATGAGATAGGACATATGTTGTTTAACTTGTGTAGAAAATAGTATTCTTGCTTAATAGGAGAAGGGTAGTAGCTGGACTTACGTGTGCTATGCATTCTGACCTCTGTATGCCATGTGTGTGCGTGCGTGCGCATGCAAAGTGCATTTTCTTTTGTAACCTAGTGTGACATTAATGCATGAAACAAAGGCCCAATAATTTCTCAGAGAATAAATAGCTGCAAATATGTTTGTGTCTCATGGTGTTTTTTAAAGCAGGGAGAGTATAGTTAAGAAAAGAGTTACAAAGCTATGCATACAACTATTGTTAGTATTTCACTGCCTCTTAAAATAGCCATTTTATTTTTGATTTTTGATTTTGGCAAACTCATTGCATGTTCAGTAGCTTTTGCAAGGTGAAATGCATTACTGTCTATTCCTAGAGTTTTCCACAGAATGAACACTGTGCATACTTTAAATAAAAGAAAACTACGTTCACAAGAGATTCAATACATTTTATTGCATTGTACCCGTCTACTCTGTCTCAATATGATTCTCATGGGAAACAAGAGCTATGCGATAGGCTGGGGAATAAACAGGAATCTTCTAAAAAATCGTTGTCTTGAAAGACCAAAGGCAGGGCCGTCCCTGGGGGGGGGGGGGAGGGGGATGGCGAATGGGGCGATTGCCTAGGCCAGTTGGCCCTGGGCCCCGCTCCCCGCACAGGACAGCGCTGACCAAAGGAAATGCAAATCCTTAGAACTGAGCGACATTAACTATATCAAAGAAGTGTGTTTTACTTCTTGGGTCAGACTGACATTTGCTTCAGAATGAATAATGATTATTTTGTCTTTCTTTCTCATAATGATAATGGGGAATTTGTGGTGGAAAACGTTTCTGCCAATTGCACTAGGGAGCTCTTGAAGGCAGTTTGATAGACCATTATTAAGAATCTTGAATATCACAACTGAAATAGCCAGAGGCTTTCAGTATAGACCAGGAGCCAAGTGGTACCTGAGCCTGACAGTCATTATCGAGATACACGATCTCATTGTTGTGACAGTAGTTGGAGCCCAGAAACTCTTGGAATTTGAAATACAAAGAAGAGAGGAAGTATAAATTGGATTGTTTTGAGAAGAGGATTCTGTTTATTAGACTGGAAGACAGTGTGAGTAATTGTGTTCCATAAATGAGTTAATAGAGCAGTAATACTGGCTTGGGTATTGTCATCAGATACTATAGGGAAGAGAAGTGAAGCACAGGTTAAAGTAACACTAACTAAAACTAGCAATAGTTTATGAATGCAATCTAAGAATTATTATACCTAAGTATTAATGTAAGTAACCTGGTTGGTAAAGTTCCTCCATATTCTAAATATCTATTTTTAAAAATATATAAATTTAAGATTAACATATTCCTATAAAGTATAGCCACTGTTACTATGGATTTCACAAGCAACTATTTTAATTTTGTTTTAAATACCTTTAATATGATTCAATTTTAATATTGCTTTGGGATTATTACAGGAAACACGCTACCGAAAAGCACTTTTCTGTATCTTTTTTAAATAGCAAAGCTCAAAATCAAGTAGATTAATATAATCAGGAAAAATGTTTAAAAGTTGTGTGACCCAATACCAAGTGTGAAAAATTGAGACACTTCTTTTCCCTCCAAGAGAGTTGGGGTATAGCTACATATGTAAGACAAAGCCCCTATTAGCAGGATGATCCCAATAATATTGGGACACCTGGTCACCCTAGGTATATGGCATGTAGTTTGTTTGGCCATTGGTGGCAAGGAAGTGCCTGAGCTCAGTCACATGACTTTTGTTATTTACTCAAGCGGTTTCTTGCTATAGTGTGGTTATTGACCGAATTGCCTGGTGGTAGAATTTGTGCAGATAAATATGCCTGAGGGAAAACCAACTGCTCTTAAATAACACAAGTTCCACTTTAGGCCATATTTGTCATAAGAGTCCATGTGAATAATGAGCAATGGTTATACACCTGGAAAACTAACTTAGTTTCAAGAAGCTATCAGGCATGATTGCTTGTTGAAATGAGGTGAAGATTGAAACACTAGATGCCTGTAGGACTCAGTTTTGACTATTCACCCAAAATTCAAAATCTGTTTTCCTAACCTTTCAAAAATGGATGGTGAAGATTTAAAATTCAGATCTTATGTTTTTTGGATGTGGTCTGTTGTATTAATATGAGCTAACTAAGGAAATTACATTTCTGAAAAATAAAATGAATATACAGTACCCGCAAATAATTTGATGTAAAATATCAAGATTGGGGGATTTTTATTGTAAGTAAGCACTTGAGGTTCTAGGAGCATTTGATCCCAGACGGCTGCACAAGAGCCCTCACCTTGTCTCTCTAACATTCTACTATCTAATGTCCTGGGACCAACATGGCTACAATGCTGAAATTTTCGCATGCTCGGTGTATCCATTTGCAGTTCAGTTTTTATCATATTTCTATTGAATAAAGGCCCAGTCTATCTCTCATTGAAGTCAATGGGTGTTTTATCATTGACATCACTTAGAGAAAAATCAGGACCTGCATAATCTGGAGGTTCTTTGGTAGAATTGAATTTGGTTTCTTTAAAGAATTTTCAAAATTGTCAGTTACCTCTTTTTGCAAGCTCTAAACCCAGGTTTTACATATTATACAGTCTTGCATTAATGAATCAAAAGAAGGCTTTTGGAGATATAAAGCAGTGATTGAGAGATTAAGATTTGATTGTGCTTTTTTATTTGCAGTGTATTTTTAGGATAATCTATATGATAGTGAGCGAACCTCAGAATGGTTAGAGATTTAATCAGATTAGCATCTGAAGTATATCTGTATTAGGATTTTAAACTGCCACTCATCTATGTACTATCTAAACCTGACTTCCCTGGATCTCTGCACCCTCTCTTCTCCTTCCTCAGTCCATTGATTCTGGAATCAATCCCCACAACTCCGTTCCCTCTGCTATTACTCTCCCATTGAACCTTCCTTCCAACTAACTCTGAACCTGGCTCACAGCCTATATCTTCTGCTCCTATTCTTATGCCTCTGAATGCCTCTGGAAACAATCGAAGGACTTCTTCCACTACAAATTCATCCACTCCTCCTTTATGACTATCATCTTCCTCACAAACCACCTGTATTTCTCTTCCCCATAACTATAGCCTCTATAGTCTTTTCACCATCTGATCCTCTACTCAGAATTTCTGGATACTTGGCATGATCTCCTTGGCAACCCATGTAGCTTTCAAAATATCTAGGCAGTCTTGTCCTCTCCTCTTGGATGCTTTCTCTAAGCACTATCAGCTACAGTTTTTCAATCAAGTTTTAAAGTGATCTCAAAAAAAAGTTTGGGAGGATCATTGCTGACTGATGGGATTTCATTAATAAACACAATTTTAGAGATATCACCTTACCCTCAATTTAGACCTAGCTCTCTAATTTAAATGCCAACTCACCATCAACCAACCCATCTCACAGTTGTCACAATAATGGAACGGTAGTTTTCTATCTGAGGTACTTATATAGTCCCTATTGTTATAGGATCTGAATGCATCAATATCTTTAATATATTTATTCTCACCACATACCTGTGAGATAGGAAAATACTGAGGGCCTCATTCCATAGATAGGGAACAGAGGCCGCTAAGCCATGTGCCCAAGGACACACAGGAAGTCTGTGGCAAAGTAAGGAATATAACCCAGGTCTCAAGTCCTAAACTATCATCCTCACCACTGAACTATCCTTCCTTTTGTTAACTTAAGTCCAGCCATTGATTGCGACCCTGTGTAATTCCATCCTTTTCAAGTTTTGCCTTCATGTCTGCCAGCATAGCCTTTATATAGCAGGTGTTTCCAGCAGTTCCTCTCACTTAGTTCTTCACCTAGCTCTTGATGTACCATGTTGGATGTAATAATTCCATATGGATTTGGGAGTCAGATTCCATTAAGTAAAGGATGTCCCGAGAGTGCAGAAACCAAAATTCTTACCTGTTAGCAGCCTTTATGTATCATAGTACATCAGTTTATAATGATCTGTCCAGTTAGGTTCACAATTTCAGTTAACACAATTGAGTTTGTTTTACAATGAAATATGTTAAGATGGGCTCATCTAATTATTAGTTCAGACCAGAAACATCCTAGAAATACTAGTTTGAATTTTTAATGTGGCAAGTAGTTGTTTTGTTGTCTGATTGCTTAGGTTGGAATTCTTGAATTTTAATTTTGTCTGTCTAATTCTCTTAGACTCCTTTTAAATTCCCAATTTGAGAATTTAAACTGGCTCCGATCCAAACCCCACTGAAATCAATGGAAGTTGCTTATGATCGGGCCTACTACAGCTACGGAAAATCTTGCTAGGGAAAAGAATCTCTAGTGGAAGTCTGAGGAAAAGGTACCCCAACATTTTTCTTATTGCAGTGACTCATTGCCTGTCAGATGAGAGGAAAAGAGAAGCAAACCACTAGTTACAAATTGATGTTCTAAGATGCAGAAAGCCAATTAATGGGTAATAATTTCTGTTTCTCAATTTCTTTGAATCAGACGTGATGCTTTGCCTTTCTTATTTCCCAGCAGAAATGTACAAAATTGTTGTGTATAGTTATTACATCTAATGGGCTAGTTTCTGTATATATTTAGAAATGATTCATTTTTCTACTCACATTAGGTTATAGAATATTATAGAACATACAGTCATTTCGCAGTAATTGTTCAGAATAAGAGTCTTTTCCCCATCTAATGTAGCAGTACCTGGAAAGCTGCCATCATGAAAAAAAATCTTAATGTTTGTTTGCTTGGTGATTAAAAATTACAATGGCAAATGTTTGTCAAAGTGAAGACAAATTTTAATTTCTTTCTCACTCACTCAGTATCTTAATACCAAAAGTGTGCTTGCTTACAAGATGACTTAATCAGAAGTAAATTGGAGACAGCCTGCTGTGTTTACAGTTGTTATGGAGCCAGCATATGTCTAAAACATTTGGACTAATACTCATGAAAGTGACTTGAAGCCAAGGAAGGAAAGAATACTCATTTGCATGGAAATCTGGGATATTGTTTTGACAGGACAATGTAAATCATTAGAATATCATTCTTGACCAACCTAGTCACTCTACAGTCAAACAGGAAAGATGATATTAAGAGGAATTCTATTCATAGGACACTTTTCTAATAAGAATTCAGGCTTATTCTTCATTTTTGATAAAGTGAAGATGACATTACATTCAACCTGATTTTCATTTAATTTCCCATGGATATGTCTTGGTAGAAACCCCAGAGTCTGTTTGCACTGTCTTCCCCTTGTATTTTCTTTTCTTTTAATTCTGAATGTATTTTTATTAACTTTTAAAGTGGACTCCCTCTGGTGGCTAAAATAATAGCATTACATTCCAGTGGATGTTATTCATAGATCTATTTTGTCTAGGGAATATTGAGCATACTTAATATTGTACAGTACTTTGGGTAGCTTTGGTAAAAAGACCTTAATTTCCATGTTCTCTCTGAGTGTCAGATGGATCACTATATATTTAGTGCTCAGTTACATCTATCATCAGAAGATTCTGAATTTAATGAGAACAGTTAAACTTGTGTTAAAGATGCAAAATGGGCCCATAGGGCAAAATAAATAAATACATGAGAAAAGTCGGATCTAAACCATTTCATGTGTTCAAAGAAGCCAAACTAGAAAAAGAACGGTTCAGATACACAACCTAGTAGATTGGGAAAGCTAGATAAATCACATAATTGTGTGAACTAGATATTAGATCTCTTAGCAGCTTATTTTTTTTGTAGCTCATGGATGTAATTTGATATTAGAAGAAAACTCACAATGTATGGTTTTGCCAAGTAGACCTTAGTCTTTACAGTGGAAAGTGTTCTGTAAAATGTTGATTGAGTAGAACTGTGAATATGTATTGTTTCTCCCCTTCTCTACCTTAAGCAGTCCCCATAGTCATTCTAAATAGCAGAGGAAAAAATGACTTTCCTGGGGTGATTTTCTGTAAACTGCTGTGGTTTGACTTTGGATGCTGTGAAACCAAAATGTCTTCATGTTTGAGGCCATGGCATGTATTAAGCGTTCGCAGTGATTGATGGGTGCTTCCTTGATTTTGCTTTTTTACTTTCTGTTGTGTGATGTTTTGTGTAAATCCTCACACTGAAGCTTTTCACGTATAATCAGAAAAATCAGACATAGAAAAGATCTGTTGATTTATATAGCCCTTCCCAATGTCAGTCCAGGATAGTTTTCCACAGAAGACACCAGCTACAGCAGAGGGTACAGTGAATAAATCAGGGCTTTCCAGCCTTCTAACATCCTTTTACCACACCTAGAAGGAGCTTCCCAGGAAACCACGCTCAATAGCTTCTCCATCCCTTCTTCAGGGGGAGCTACCTCAATGGCCACCACCTTCCATAAAAGTCATCAGTTCTGCACAATGTTTCCATTGGTTGCCATTGTCATTTGTTGTTTGTCCTCTTCATCCCACTCCACTCTTAAGACTGTACCTCTTCATCCTAACGAGCCTCAGGCTGCCTGTCCATTGTTCTTCTCTCCCTCTTTATGAGCCCCTATGGTCAGCCTATCCTGAGCCTAGGCTTGACTGAAGTGTCTTTACATCTTTCGCCCTTGGGTCCCCTAAGGGAGTTGCATATTCCTGATGAATCTTATTTACAGAAGGAGTTGAGGTCATTCCTGGGACTTTTTAGAGCTCAGTTTATAGTGCCTGGTCTCTAGCCCCTGATGACGCTTCCCAAAAACCCACCACAGGTTGCTGGCTGGAAGCAGTCCAGCCCGCCCCTCTCCCCAGGGCTTTTGCTTATATTGACCTTATTGTATCAGTCTACCCCAAACAGGGCTCAGTCTGAGCTCCCCTTAGTACTGGAGCTCACCAGCAGTCCTTGGCAGCCTCCCTGCTCCTAGGAAAACGCCCCCTCCTTCTGTGGCTAGTCTCACCCTTCTAAGCTCCACATCTGCAGGTGCCTTATTGGTGCCGCCTGAGTTCAAGAAGCATTTCTATCAGTGGGATAGGTGGATCCCATCATCCCTTCCCCTCATGTCCCCTTTCAGTCTACCTCTAAGTTTTCCTGTCCCTTTATCCACAAACCTCTCTTGCTTCAACAATACCTTTGTCTTCCCTGGGTCAACTCCACCACCAGATACGCATAAAAATATGGGATGGACATGGCTTGTGTCTGCCCTCATCCTGATCTCTTTGTCTTTATATTGTAATTCTTTCTATTCTAAATTTTCTAGGTGTGATGTACATGTAGGCGCGCGTGCGCACACAGATGACGGTAGTCCCTGACCTGAATAGCATGGCATCTAAGGAGACCAGGAACAAATTAATGGTAGGGGAAGAGAGAGAAAATACATAATGAAATATATCATTTTATTACTAATAAATATAAACAATTACCAACCTTGAATGTGCAAGATCTTTACTCTTTGAGTAGCAGTGCAAGTTTCAATAAGTGTCTCATTACCAATCTATCCAGTCCCTCATTGCAAATGACATTTAAAAGGATATTACTATCTTCTTGTTGGGATTATTTTTCTCCTCCGCAGGAGGCTTCAGTTCAATAACTCCCCCATCCCCACCCCTTTTCTGCTTCTTTGATTAGAAACCACGTTTAGTCCTTGACTTGCCAAAGACCAGGGTGTTCCAAAAACATTGATTAAAGGCACTGAAATAATCAAATGTCTTTTTTAATTTCCTGGACAAAATGACTTCTCGCTGGGTTGTGAAGCTCAGTGAGCACATTGTTACACTATGCAATGTGAAAAAACGTGGCATTTTGATATCTCAAGGACTACAGGCAGCTGCGGAAATCCAAAAGGCTGAGGCTTGCTATGTATGCCTTTCTAGGGTCTTTTTTCTAAACTATACTATTACCTGTTGTCTTCTGGAAGGTTTGCACTGAATTTGCTGTCTGACATGGCCCTTGCTTGTATTTGCTGGGAGCAATGTTTATACACCACATTTATTTGTGGACCATTTACTTGCAAATGTCTGCCTACTGGAGGAGCAGCATTTGGTAGCAAATGATACAAAGGGAGAGCTACCAACCTGTTCAAATGATACTTCCTTTGGGATCTCAGCTCTAGGAGGAGATTGTTTACCTCTCCTTTAGTGTAATGCTTTGATGAAAACTGGTTTTATCCTCACTACTGTAGCGTGCTTAGTTTATGGAAAGTGATTATAGCCACCCGCATTGCTGCAGCCTCCCGCGCAAGACAATGCTGGAGTGAGGAGGAGGAGTCAGAACATGGAGTCTCTGGCTGTGCTTTGTTAGCAGACAGGCCCTTGGGAAGTGTTGGCAGCTGGCACAACTCACAGGAGCCCTGAGTGCCACCAGAGCCAGGGGACAGAAGAAGAGATCCATTATCAGCTCTCTAACCCCGTTCCTAAGCATCCTTTCATTTCCTGAGGACACCAGGGAATCTGGTCCATGAGTTTTTACTATTGAATCTCAGTGACCAGGGGAAAAATGACCCTTTTGGGAATCAGATCGTATTCATTTGACAGTTACTTTCAAAGTGATGTTTGCTAAATTTCTTCTTAGTCAGATTATGGACAGAAGTCATTGAGAGAGGTGTGGCTTTTTTTCTTTTGGGGGGGACGGGGGGATGTTTGAGGTGGAAACCAGTGGATTGCTGAAATCTTGGGTTTTGTGTTTTTGAAAGAAAGGGGATGGGAAGGACATGTGGCCAGTGTATCACTGATCTCCTTTACTGTTAGCAAAAATGGCAGGTTAGGTCTGGGCATGTGCGCGCACATGAGTGAACACCAAGGATTCATTTGGATCAGTGTAGGTGCATATATATATTGACACACAGCCAGTGATATGCTCCTGTCTAATTCACACTTCTGAACTCTACTGCATGTGTCACATGGATTGAAAACTGTCTACGTGACCTTAAATAAGGGTAATGATATATTGCCCTGTATTAAATTGGGGATATATGTCTATTTAGAGCTGCAGATAATCATGTCACATTAGATCTAGTCTTCAGTAATGAGCAGGAAATGACAGGAAAACAGGCCTGTGTGCGTGGTTGTTGCATGCAGGATGTAAGGACACATGAATGCTTGAGAAAAGAAGACTGAGAGGGGAATCTGAGAAGTCTTCAAATACGTAAAGGTTGTTACAAAGAACAGTCAGTCGTTTTCCCGGTTCACTGTTGGTTGGACAAGAATTATTGGGCTTAATTTGTAGCAAAGGAGATTTAAATTGGAAAACCATTATAGGGGTAGATAAGCACTGAAATAGGTTTCCAAGGGAGGTGATTGAACCTCTGTCATTGGAGGTTTTTAAAAACAGGTTGGACTATCCCTGTCAGGCATGGTCTAGATTTACTTGATCCTGCCTCAGCACAGGAGGCTGGATTAAATGACTTTTCAAAGTCCTTTCCAGCCCTACATTTCTAGGATTCTGTTATTTCATTTGTATTCTTCCCTGCCCTTTCTTTCATAGATACGCAGTGGTCGGGAACAATCTGGCAAGATAGATACAGATATGATAAATCTGCACATAACATTTATATATGTATGCATTATATTATCATTCATTGTCATCATTGGTGTAGCATGGACACTGGAGCTGTAAGGGAATGTTATAGGTTGGGGAGAAATTCTACATTTTTAAATATAGCCACATTTATCTTTGGCTTATTTTTATCTTGCCTGCAGCAGAAGTATCTAGAATTAAGACCCTTCAAATTCCCTGTAAGATAAGGTCAGTTTCTGAAAAATGAATAGTCCCATCTGTCAGCAGGTGTAGAGAATCTGTGGGTAAGAATGGTACTGCCTGAAGCACAAATAGAGAAACATGGAAATCTAATTATAGCCCCGGTCTGACTTTGATAACATATCATCATGGTTTTGGTCTTAACAGATTTTGCATTTGTTTCATATTTTAATGTAGCATCTTGTGTGCATTTGCCCTTAATCTTCTGACCCCTGCTAGTTAACAGTATGACGCTGGCTTGATGTTTGCAAGAAAACTGGCAAGTTGATAAATGGAGCTTTTGCTAAGTACTTACTAGTGAAATAATAGCAAACACTACAACATTTAAGAACGTCTTGGGTATTACAAATTATGTGGCATTCATGTTTGTGTTATGGTTTGTTTTGACTGTTTAACTCAAAAACATATTTGCAGAGAAAGCGTCTGAGTTTAGTAAATCAATATAATTCAGGCTTTGATTTTTAAAATAGCAAGCCAGCTAACTTTTACTTCAGTGTTGGTATTTTCAAGGCCTCTCACTGATATTTTAGAAGTCTGTGGTTGTCTGAGCTTCCTTTTTAGGCCCTTGGGAAATAAGAGAATGGTAAATGAGAGCCCAGAATGCTGTTTGCATTTATTTTACTTCTCTTTTCTGACATGTATGCAAATGCTTAAAAGAAAGAGAGAAAAGGTATAATCGTGGTATGTAGAACAAAGGAGAATACATTTCTAGTCAATACTGCTGGACCCTATAACATCACATGAGTGTCTCATCAGGTTTGGTAATTCATTTATATTTTTAATTCCACAGTGGTCCAATTCTTTACATTTAACCATTCCTTACACTTTAAAGGAGATCTAAGTATAAATGTATGTTCTGGTAAAAAATACCTTTAATTTCTCCTGCTTTCCGCTTCCCCAGACAATACAAAGGAGGGGAGAATTTTAAAGCCAATTGAAAGCCATTGTGCCATTTATGCTTTGAAATCTCCTTGCATGTATGCTGTCGTTTTTTCTATATTTCCATTTTCATTGATGTTCAAAGGCCAGACTATGACAGAGAAAATATAATTCATGCAAATTGCTTACAGAAAATATTGCAGTGAAATGTGTTAAGTGTCCATCCTATGGTTTACAATGTAAGTACCTTCACTTAGCAGTTGTGATGGTAGGGAATTTTTCCCATATATTTAGTAAAATCCTTTTAGTAAAATCCTACATTTTAGTCTTAAATCAAGATTCTGGTGTTCTTTTTAAAATAACTAAAATAAAATTCTCTCCACCTTTGCTCATGTTACTCCAGTACTAGTAGCTAAAGTCCGGTGCCAGTTTCTCAGGTAGGGGAAATCAACATTGTTTCATTAAAGTTAAGAATCTTGTCCTTGGCTTCTATTTAGATTGTGGCATCTCATAACTTATGTGTGGCATGATGTATTCAGTACTTTTAAAAATCAAGACTTTTAGCCCCTTTCTGCAAAGTAAGGTCCAATCCTGAGAGCCACTGAGCACTTATAGCTCCTCCTGAAGTGAAGGAGAGATGTGAACACTCAGCTTCTCTCAGGAACAGGTCCAAAACGATGAATTATTGTGTAACCATTTCACATTGGACCACTGTGATAGTTTTCTTGCCAGACTCCATGTTTCCCCTATTCCTGGCTGTTCAAAATCATGTTACTCACTTAATTTTCCAGTATTCTTACTACTGACACATCTCTCCATTATTTGTTTATTTATATTGGCTTCCTGGTCCTGCCATACAACTTTATCAGCATGCCAGAACCCCTCTTAGATTACAGGGTATGCAATGTTCCTGTAATTCTATTGCCCAACAGAGAGAAATTTCTTCCTCAATTGGCTAGAAGCTCTCTGGATGATTGAAAACTCTTCTTCAGCTTGCCTCCTTTCCTAGTGGCCTTTCCTCAACCTACTTCTCTTGGTTCCTCCTCACATACCTGTCCTCCACCTTCCCATAGTTCTCCAGTTCCCACCTGTGGCCCACTACTCCTGTACCTCCTTCATTACCCCCTATCTTTCATTCAGGCACCCACCTAACACACTATTTCTTCTACCCCATCCACACATTGCTTCAGGATATCACGACACCTACTCTTGGGGAAATTCTGCATTAAAAAACATGAAAATTTCTATGCCAAAACATTAAACATTCTGTGCACAATATTTTAAAATTCTTCATACTTTGCATGCCAAAATAACACAATATAAAGATATCAGTTTCAATTATTTTGATAATTTATTAAAAGTACCTGTCAGCAAGTATGTCTGTGACAATACAGACAACAAAAGAGATTCCTTGAGGAGACAATGGCAATCCAATTCCCCTGTTTCATGCTTTTTGGGGGCATCTCAGTCTGGGTGTGTCATATGTGCCAGCTGGACACATCTTGGGGGAAAATTCTGCCCCTCTGGTCTCAAACACCTGCAATCCTTCCTTCTCAGAGCTCTGCTGTGGGGCCCAACCAGCCCACACATCTCCCTCTCTACCTCCCAGAGCCAAGGGATCCAGAGGGGGAGGAAATGATCTGATGTTGTGTCCTGCACTTGTATGGAGTTTCCTTAGGATGTGCTGGGAACTGCTGCTGCCAGCAACTCTCCTGCTCTCCCTCCCAGTACTTCTCCCTCCCCCACAGCCTTAATGCTGCAGAGCTGCTGGCCAGCACTAGGGACCAGTGGACCCAGCAGAGTCCAGCTCTTCAGTTTGCAAATGCAAGACATTGCTGTGGGGGAAAATGAAATTCTGTGCAGATCATTAATTCTATGCAAATTCTGCATTGTCCAGTGTCACAGAATTCCCCAAGGACTAAACACCCCCAGGCTTTTCCTCACCTCCTTACAAAAAGTAGAAACAAGGTCAAATAATAAAGAATGAATATAAACAAATAACATAAGTATGTAGGGACAAAATTAGAATAGTCAAGGCACAAAATGAAATTAAACTAGATAGAGACATAAAGCGTAACAAAAAAACATTTTACAAATACATTAGAAGCAAGATGAAGACCAAGGACAGAGGCCCATTACTCTGTGAAGGGGGAAAAACAATAACAGAAAATGTGGAAATGGCAGAAGTGCTAAATAACTTTTATGTTTTAATTTTCACCAAAAATGTTAGAAGCAATTAGACGTCTAACATAGCAAATGCCAGTGAAAATGAGATACGATGTGAGGCTAAAATAGGGAATGAACTAGTTAAAAATTACTTAGACAAGTTAGATGTCTTCTACTTACTACAGCTTGATTAAATCATTCTAGAATACTCAAGGAACTGACTGAGGAGATATCAGAGTCAGAGATTATCTTCGAAAAGTCTAGGAAGGCGGGGGAGATTCCAGAGGACTGGGAAAGAGCAAATATAGTGCCTATCTATAAAAAGAGAAATAAAGACAACCAGGGGAATTACAGACCAGTCAGCTTAACTTTAGTACCTGGAAAGAGAATGGAGGAAATCATTAAGCAATTTCAAAAACCTAGAAGAAAAGAAGGTGATAAGCAGGGGCGGATCAGGGTGGGGAGGGCCGACTGGCGGTGTGGTCTGGCTTCTAGTGCAGTCCAAAGGCTGCACCAGCGGCTATACTGCATGTTCCAGTCTGCCTTGCCATCCTTGGGGGGGCTGACCAGCCAGGGTGCAGCTAGTCCACCCTGCCCCCCCGGGGCAGACCACTGGCCCAGGGGTGGGGCGGGGCGGGGCGGGAGGAAGTGTGGAGCCCGCCTCTAGGCCAGCTTGCCCTTCTCCCCCCCAGTCATGAAGGGCAGAGGCTCCCGCAGCGTGGTGGGCCCCTGGGTGTGGGCCCAGTTGGCCCACGCAGTGACCCACCCGTGGTGATAAATAACAGTCACCATGGATTTATTAAGAACAAATCATGCCAAACCAACCTGATAGCTTTCTTTGACCAGATAACAAGCCACGTGGATGGGGGAAGTGGTAGATGTGATATATCTTGATTTTAGTGTTGCATGACTGTCTCATAAACAAACTAGTGAAATAAATATAGTTTAGGTTGAGCTACTGTAAGGTCGGTGCATAACTGGATGGAAAGCTAACTAGAGAGTAGTTAATAGCGGTTTACAGTCAAGCTGCAAGGGCATATTGAGTGGGGTTCCTCAGCGATTGGTTCTGGATCTGGTTTTGTTGAATATCTTCATCAATGATTTAAATAATAGTATAGTGAGTACACTTATAAAGATTGTGTACAGTACAAAGCTGGGAGAGGTTGAAAGTGCTTTGGGGGATAGAATTAAAATTCAAATGATCTGGAGAAATGGTCTGAAGTAAATAGGATGAAATTCAATCAAGACAAATGCAAAGTACTCCACTTAAGAAGGAACAATCAGTTGCATGCATTCAAAATGGGAAATGACTGCTTAGAAACAGAGTAGCAAGGAAAGAGATCTGGTGGGGGTCGTAGTGGATCACAATCTAATTATGAGTCAACAGTGTAACGTTGCAAAAAAAGCAAACATTATTCTGGGGTGGATTAGCAGGAGTGTTGTAAGCAAAAGACAACAAGTAATACTTCTGCTCTACTCGGTGCTGATTAGGCCTCAGCTGAAGTGTTGTTTGCAGTTCTGGGCGCCACATTTCAGGAAAGATGTGGACAAATTGGAGAAAGTCCAGAGAAAAGCAACAAACATTATTAAAGGTCTAGAAAACATGACCCTGAGGGAAGACTGAAAAAAATGGGGTTTGTTTAGTCTGGAGAAGAGAAGACTGAAAAGAGACATAACAGTTTTCATGAAAACAAAAGCTTATTACAAGGAAGAGGGAGAAAAATTGTTCTCCTTAACTTCTGAGGTTAGGACAAGAAGCAATGGGCTTAAATTGCAGCAAGGGTAGTTTAGGTTGGACATTAAGAAAAGCTTCCTACCTCTCGTGGTAGTTAAGCTGGGTTAGCCAAACATGTGTCAGGGATGGTCTAGATAATACTCAGTCTTGCCATAAGTGCCAAGGACTGGACTAGGTGACCTCTTGAGGTCTCTTCCAGTCCTTTGATTCTATGAAGTACCATTGATTCCTCCTAAATCCTGGATTTTCTGCATATAAATCCCAAGTCAGCCGTTAAAGTGAGAAGTAAACTCAAAGCATTGTCACTGATTTTTTTTTTTAAACTTTTCCAGCATGTTCTTGCCATTTTAAACTAATTTCTGTGGATTCTTCAGCACCTTGGTTACTACATATATGTGTTGATTTGTTGATGGTCAAACCCATCTCTTTTATTTCCACATAGAAAAATATTAATTTTGTACATTAATTTCTCCTCCACTTTTGAATCTTAATTTAAGATTTATTTCTTCTCTGTATGTTTCTTTCCGCTGTTTTAGTTTGTTTTTATTTTATTAAATGAATATGATATTTGTGGATAGTGCTGCACAACTTAATAATTTCAAGATTTACTTGTTTTGGAGAATATAATTAACAAGAGTAGCACTAAATCTTTCCCATGAGGCCTTATAGAAAGGATTGTCTTTTATATATATATACCTTGTGTCTCAAAATTGTCCTGACATTTTGAATAGTTTGTGTCCTTTTCTTTGAGGTTTGCGTCTTTGGGATTTCAGTAAATCTTACGAGTTATCAGAAGATACTCCTTTACCTCTTATCATTAAAGTTGCTAGCTTTAGGGAAAGGATGATTACCTGTTGTCTTTTGCATGTTCCCTGTTGCAAAGTATGATTTAATTTTAACTTTCAGGCTGCTGTACCCTTCCCTCTCCCCACAAAGGAAGAGCCACTCCCCAACTCTAAAATGCTTCAGCTGCCTTCTCCCTTCCCCACCTCCCCCTCAAAGGAGACAAAAAGAACTTGACCTGATCCTAGCTGCTTTAAGCTGTCCGCCACCCACTCCCATCTGAACAACTCAACCTGCTGCCCAGGGAATTCAGGGATGAAGGTGCTAACTTGATTGTCTACTCTCCTAATGCATTTACACAATTCCTGTAGCCTCAGAACCATAAATGCACCCAACAAGTTACAATGAGTGAATGTTAGTATTTTTCATTATTTTTCAAATAAAGAATAGCAGACAAATGATAACTTGAGTAGAAGATTACAGCATCCCTTGCACAAATTCCTGTATTTACAAATGACATAATAGTCTATCAAGGATGGAAAGTTATGGTGCTCTGTGGCGTGGGTTGCTGATTTTTCCTATGTTTTATTATAAAAGTGGTGAGTAAAGGCTGTGATCTTTGAGTAGGCTGGTCAGTGGACATTTAAACTCTGAGTCACTGAAAAAATATTTTGAAATGGTATTTGTCAGCAAAGGAGCTGTGTTCCTCCACTGATGCCCATTTCGAAAGGTGGCTTAAAGAACCAAAGCCTCAGTCAATAAAAATTAAAATAAACCCTTTTATATAGTTAAACGTACATATGCAAGGTCCATGCTTCTATGTGCCTTTTGAATCATGTTGCTTTGCTAGTGTTACTATTTTTCTTAATGTGTCAAAATATTGCCATAGGTCAGATATGCTGAATACAGTCTGTGGTCACCCCAGTGCTGTTCATCTTTTTTAAATTAAGGCAATAGAAGTTCTTAAGGGAAACAAATATACTTGTTTTTCCAACGTGCTGAATGTTTGTTCCTCTATTTTGGCATAGTTCCTAGAATCGCTGGAGCTTAGGGTAACATCTTCCGTTGTGTCATCAGCATATTGGATATCAAAACTTGCTGTTTTCTTATTGCCCATCCTACCGCTGCTTCAGATAGCGATTTTGAAGGGTGACCGGAACCTGTTGTTTCTAGGGATGTTTAAAAATTCCTGCTCCTAGCTCAGTTGTGCACAAGAGCAAACACTGAAAATTAAGGCACTTCATATGCACTTGAAAAATACATGTATTCCAGCATGGATGTGGCTATGTGTAATACAATAAACATGGGGAAAATAAACATTTTGAGCCTTCTTCAGTCTTCCTAGTATTAAAATGGTAGGAATAAAGAGTCCTTAATTATAATATGTCAAAGCTCTGATAGATGTTGATTGGTTCTCAACTCCATTACTTTGCTTTTATATTGATGTATCTCCATCGGCTCTCTCTATATCATCGGCATAAATTGGTAGGAAATAATGATAATGAAAATGGCTCAGGACTATAAAATAGCCAGCACCATAACAGTCAGTTTAATTCATAGTTTTATATGCATTTTGTTTAGAATCATTTCTGGGTTTTCTGTTTCATAAGATTAGCTATTACCAGGGATGCCGTCTCAGTGCAGTGGTTGCCATTAAAAAAATCAATATTACTGCACCAACAGTTACCGCACAGTAGTATTCAAGATAACACGGTTGTTACCAGTACTTTTGACAAGAAATAACTGCATGGTCTCCAGGGTCATGGGCATTTGTAGGAAAATACTGACTCTTTAATGAAATGCCCCTCTGCCTTATATATTGGACAAACAGGACAGTCTCTGCACCAAAGAATAAATGGACACAAATCTGACATCAGAAATTGCAGCACTACAAAACCAATAGGGGAACACTTCAATCTCTCTGCTCACTCCATCCACGACTTGTCAATAGCTGTGTTGAAACAGATGAATAACAAATCACAGCTTCAAAGAGAAACTGCAGAACTCGAATTTATATGCAAATTTGACTCAGTTGCCTTGGGGTTAAACAGGGACTATGGCTTTTTCTCTCATTACAACAGGTGATTTGACCTCACCTTCTTCTATGTGCTGTTCCCCAGTGTTTGAATCCTAAAACCTATTTAATTTCCTCCCATTCTGTAAGTTTCCCATCTTCAAAGCGTCTGATGAAGTGGGATTTTCTCCCATGAAAGCTCATGCGATAAATAAATCTGTTAGTCTTTAAAAGTGCCATGGGACTCTGTTGTTTTATTGTAAATATAGTATGTTAATTTCCAGTCTGAATACCTACTTGTTGATTTATGGCCCCGCTACTGAGGGTGGTAAGTTGAACTGCTGAAATGGAGCCCACCAGTATGCAGTTAATAATAGAGCTGTGTGAATTCTTTGCAGCAAACATTTGAATCCTTTCAAACTGAGAATGGGTTTCAGATTTGCTACATTTTGCGCTGTTGTTAGAAAATCTATTTGCCGTGCCATACCAGATTGGGGGGTTCACTAGGGGCAAAGAGGTGAGAATGCTCCATGGAGGTGAGAGTTATAATCAGGTTTGAATCTTCAGGCAAATATGAAGGGCTTGGTTTAGAGTCTGTGTCTGCAAAACAAACTGAAAGGTTCAGTTTGCAAACACTATTGCAAACTGAACCCCGCAGGGTTTCCACAGCTCTACTTACTGTGCTCCTGGTGAGGCAGCTTATCCTGTCACAGCAGATGTAAGAAAATCCATCTTTCCGCTTTAAACATCATAAGCCTTTGTCACCTACAACACAATTAATGGTAAAAATAGAACAGTGCTTATGATAAGATTGTGATTTGCAGGCGATGAGCTATTGTCCAAGTAATGGGCTTATCTGGAGGGCCCGTCGACCTACACAGAGCTGTCAGTTTGCTGCTTGCGTTTCTCTCTGAGTCTGATGAAATATTCATGTCTCTGCTCTCTGGAAGCACTATTGATTTCTTGTATAAACGCTGCTATATTTAGTCTAGACAAATGGAATGTGGATTGCTGCTGAATAATTTGGATGAAAGGCTGGGTTCTTGACTGCTGCTTTCTCTTGGTCTGGGGCAATTATTTATAATCAAGAGTAGTTTCTGTAAGTTGAGGGTGATTTTTTACAATTTAGCGATTAGTCTCAGAACAAAAGCAAGCAGTTACGCATAATCATTCTGTTGGGATAGCAGGTTAAGAAGTCAAATTATACTTTGAGGTTTACAATCACTGTTTCAAGGAGTAAAATAAAAATGTTTGATGTTACCAGTTTATTGACAGAAGAGACTATAATAAAAATGATGAGATTGGCTGTCTCATGTCCTCTTTTTTTTTAAAGTTTATTTTTATTTAGCATGTGTGATATGCCAAAGTATACCAAAAATATTTTAGTATATGCTTAGAACTCAGCTGAATCTTTTGGCTGGGAGTTTTAGCTTTCACAGCCAGCATGCTGCTACTATTTGCTGGAATGTTTCTACTATATTCTGTCCCTCTCTTCTTTGTTTTGAACTGAGGGAACGTATGTAAAGTAAAACATGAGAGAAAATATGTATAGATGCATGTGTAGCGGGTCATTTTGAAATATTGTATTTATAACCCCTCAATATTTTTTTCTATAAAAATAGTTGAAGTGAACTAGTTGGTTGGTGTGTGTGTAATTCTCCTGTAGTAGTGAGTGGAAGCAGAACTGCTCAGATCAGTACTGGTAACTATTAATGGAGATTCTTTTAGTACAAGTGATAGATGCTTCTGCCATTTTGGAGCAGATAGATCTGTATTCTGTCTCCACAACTGGTATGAAAACCCAAGTGGCCTTGCTGTGTAGCACAGGGAAAATCATTGTTTGTATTTATCCTTGGATTTAATTCAAGGAATGAAAGAACAAAGGATTCTTCTTTACCTGATTCCATGTTGTGTTAGCAATTTATTCCATCTCCAGGGATGAATTAAAACAGTCTTTTTAGCAAGATCTTTTCATTCCACAATGAGTAATGCATAATATACGCCATGTTCTATCTACCTATAAACAGGCGAGTGTTCATTATTTAAAACAATGACCACATTAAAACTTTAAAAATGTATTTTTCCCTTACAGTCTCCTGTAATCATGTGTGTCTTCCTCTGGGTCTAGCGTGTTTTTGGTTTTCACTGCATAATACAGAATTTGCAGAATAAAACACAGGGTAAAATCACCTTCGGTCAGTCTGAATGTTAGCTTTCTCCATTGAAAACAAAAAAACTTTCATAACTCCAGGGCCATCATCTTGTGCAGACTACCGCAATCTGCTAAATGTGTAATGCCACACAACATTGTAATGTTTCAGCACTTGAACCAAAGTCATGCCAAGTCAGCACATTAGCAAATTCTGACACGTTGCACAATGTTGTGTAGGACCTGGGATTCTCATTATTCTTCAGGGGGACATCTCTTTAAAAAATGGGAGGAAAGTAATAGGATGTTGTGTGAACTTCTTAGACTGTTAATGGAAATGACTAGATTTTGCAAATGGCTTACAAAATAAGGATTTTGGGGATGGAATTGAGTCATTCCTCTCTCCCCATTATTCAGTTTAAATTCATTTTTATCTGCTTCTTCAGTTAGACTTAATATATTTTCCTTTTGCTGCTGCTGTTTTGTAGTGGATGTAAAGTCAGAGGTTCCTGTGGGCCTGGAGCCTATCACGCCGCTGGACTTGCGAACAGATCTCAGGATGATGGTACCCATGGTGGACCCAATTATGCGTGAAAAGCAGTTACAGCAGGAGCTACTCCTGATCCAGCAGCAGCAGCAAATTCAAAAACAACTTCTGATTGCAGAGTTTCAGAAACAGCATGAGAACTTGACTCGACAGCACCAAGCCCAGCTCCAGGAGCACATAAAGGTAGCAAAATCTTTCATTTATCCCTGGGATTCTCCGCAAGAGGCTGAACACTGGAAAGGGTGTGCTGTTGGAAGTTTTAGTCTGATTTAGAGGTGGAGTTGGAGTACTTACTGTATGTGTGCATGGTATAGGGCAGTGGTTCCCAACCTTTATGGCTTGAGGACAACAGATATCATTTTTACAACCCTGAAGGGCCACCACTCTGTGCCAGCAGGGCCCCCCTGCTTTAGCCGAATGGAAGGAGTTCAGTAAGGAGGCTGCCTAGTCGCTGATCTCTGTCTCCCTAGCTGCAGCAGGGAAACTGCACACATCCTGTAACCCTGTGCACTCCACCTTAGTCCCTAGCCAGTGGCTTCCTTTTGCAACCACAGGGACAGAAGTGCTTTGCTGTCTACTGGAGCCCAGGAAGGGGAGCACTGCTCTCTGATCCCTCTGGCACTAGCAGGGACCCCAGCGACTATGGATGTAGGGCAATGCTTTGCTAGGCTCCCTGCTACAGCGGGAGGGGCCTGGGAAGGAGTGCTAATCACTTATCCTCTTGGCTGCAGCAAGGAGCCTGCACTGGTCTTTTAGTCTAGTGGAAACGCACTCCGCCTGGGTCCTTAGGCAGTGGCTCCTTTCTGCAGCTAGCGGGAGGGGAGTCGCAGGCCACTTTGAAAGCCCCCCCGGCCACATTTGGCCCTTAGCCACACGCAGACTGGGTACCACTGGTACAGAAAAGTGAAGGAAACCCACGCTGGATTGAATAATGATATCATCGGCTATTAAAAACGATTTTCAAGCATAACTGGTAGAGGCTATTACAATGTTGTACTATGCAGCCAGCAAACCAAGGCACTCTGAATTAAATTACATCTGTCTTGTTCAGGTGGTGACGCTTCAGTCAATCGAAGTCCATGTGTTCCGCCATGGAGGGTGGCCTCCACAGAGCTGCCCCCATTTTAGTGTCATTTTATCTGCCTTGCAATTGTGACTGTTCTTTCACAGCTGCTTTACTTTGTGCCCACAAACAGGGCCGTCCCTTGGGGGGAGTGGGGCCCAGGGCCAATCGGCCGAGGCAGGGCCTCCGCCCTCATGCTGGAGGGGACCATGGTGGGCCAGCCTGCTCCGCCCTCCAGGAACCCCTGTCGCCCCCCAGGGACTGGGAGCTGGCCCCGGCCGGGACCCCAGGCTGCTGCCGGGGCTCAGCCACTGCCGGGAGCCAGCCCGGGCTGAGGCCACACTGCCAGCAGGGACCAGCCCTGCCCTGGCCGTAGCCGGGAACTTGTGTGGGGCTGGGGCAGGCCAGGCCGGCCCAGAGCAGGCCTGCTGCGTGCCGGCTGCCGCCTGGCCCGGCCCGCGTACCCGCTTGCCTCGCCCCTGGGCCGGCCAGCTGCTCCACCCCTGGGGGCAGGGAGGGCCAGCTCAGGGGCCGAACAAAGCGCTCTCGCCCCGCCCCACTGCCATCGGCCCGTTGCTGTAGGCAGCTGGGACTGGGGCGTAGCGTGGCCCTGGGGCCACGGTGCGGGCCCTGCACTGCCCCATTAGGAGTGGGACAACGCGGGGCCCACGTAACCGCGGGGCCCAGGGTGATCGCCCCGTTCCTCCCCCCCCCCCCAAGGATGGCCCTGCCCACAAATCAGATACAGGCATTCTGCCATCGATATTTGCAAAAATGAGGGCAGAACCTGTGAATTTGGCACTGTGCTCTTCTCCAGGCTACCTCTCATAATATGAAAGAAATTGATTGATGGGATTAAACCTGTCACGGAAGAAACACTGAATTAGAATTTTTGACTGAGTTTGCGGTCTTACTTTTACTGTATTTTTTTTTTCTGAAGCATCTCAGACTGCTGCTCTGCTACTGTGGTGAGCCTTTCTATGATGTAGCTAACTGACAATTCCAGTTGAGAATGGCCTCTAGAGAGTCTGACGCTACTTTGGCAGAGAGTGAGAATAATGTGCAGGTTATAGCCACGTTTGGCAAAAGAGAAAGAAGCGAAACCATTGCAGCCAGCTGCTTTGTGGTAATAGAGCTGATTTTAATGGCCGTTGATAATGCAATACCCACCTGAAAGAATAAGAGGGTGGGTTATGGAGTAATAGGAGCACAGATAACAGCTCTGATATTAGCTATTGTGATGGATTATTTTGGCCAACACTGACCTGGACAGCAATGCAGACTGCATTTGTTCATGTATTTTATTCTTTGCAAGTTAAAACAGGAACTCCTAGCCATTAAACAACAGCAAGAACTTCTCAAAAAGGAGCAGAAACTGGAGCAGCAGAGGCAGGAGCAGGAACTGGAGAGACATCGCAGGGAACAGCAGCATCCTCCTCTCAGAGGCAAAGAAAGAGGCCGAGAAAGTAAGAACTACTGTACCAGGACTCAGGATGAAAAGATGATATATCCTCTTTTCCCTCCCCATCACAATGGCTAATGGCCAGAAGTGCAAAGCAAACTAATAAGTGTGGTTCTGTTAAATATTAAATATACAGCCAGGAATAAAGGTGTGCCTGCAGAACTCAGATTCGCCTGTTATACCTGCTAAACATTGTTTGTGCAACTGTAGGGGGTTTCTCCTTAAGCGTATTGTTCCATGGCTGGATATCTCCCTCTCAGATACCTACCTTGCCTCGTACACATAAAATGCTATGTGGTTTGAAAGCTCAAAGCTTCGTTTCAGATCATCTGTCTCATAGAATTTCTTTGTTACCTAATGCAGAGTGCATTACCAAAGAACAGGTTGCTTGCCGGCAAATAAATTCATTTGAACAATGTTTCAAGATGGAATACTTAATATAGCATTTAAAACTATCTCAGGTGGGCCTGTCTGCTTAGGTACACTAGGTCTTTTCAGCTGGGCATACGCAGTGTTGCTGACGCAGCTTCCAAGGACGTGACCAAGAGTACGGTTTTCAGTTCCAGGGTGGTTTTAAGGCAAATGCAAGATAGAAGGTACATTGCTGGAATGTGATGCTCACTAGAGGGAGACAGATACAAATAATTCCCCTCAGTAAGATCAGTTTAAAACCAGATTGTTCCAGGATATCCAAGATGTGAAATGAATCCAAATGGAATTGTTACAAGGAGGAATTACTACTGACACAGCTTAATGGTGCAAAATACTAGTTAATTAAGAGAAAACTGAAGAGATCTGCATAGAATGCCCACCAGACTGACATTCCTCAGCCTTTTTATTTGAGCAAAATAGTACCAGTTTAGCATTGGTATCTATAATATATGTTTTAAAAACTAAAGAGTCCCTCGAACTCCCATCATGTTACTGAGAACTGCACCCAAGTATTTGAAGGCAAAATTTGACTTTGAAATTGTGTTTTCAAAATATTTCCTCTATTCTGTTCAGGTTCTTATTTTTCATCCAGCAACATGGTTTCAGAGTGCCTTCCAGTAGAGCACTGAGCAATGGGTAGTTCTTCCCATCTGTCTCACCCTACAGGAAACATCACATATGGATTTTTTATAACTATATGACATGCTGTGTGTTTGTTAGCAGCAAAGACATGGTTGAAGAAGTGCAGCTTGCACTTGAAATGGAAGATGGTGGGTGAGATTTAAGATAATCTCTATATCCTGTGGCAGTTTGTTACACAGTCCCATCAGGCCTCCTAGAAAGCTCTGTCTCTTGCACAAATGAGCTTTACCCTTGCTGTGGAAAATTCCATTGTGTCAAGAGCAAAGTGCTCAACCACAGTCCTTGTCTTGGAGCAGTAAGTGATCTTTTAGGATCCCAAGTCCAGGTCAGTAAGCACCTTGAAATAAAGACTTGTTTCTTGGGTTTTATGCAATGTTTTGTTAGGAGTCAATGCAGTAGGTGGAAGGCAGGTTTGAGGTGCTATTACCATTGTTTTCATTCAGCGAAGACATTATTTTTGGGTAAATCAAACTCAAAGGGATTTAGACAGTATTTTATTTCTGTCAGCTTTTCTTTTTCCTAATGGTTTGGGGATATTTAAGAGTTGGTTTTGCATCTGGAAAGGATTCACAGGACAAAGGGAAAGTCCACTGAAGTCAACTTAAATACTCCCATTAGCTTCAATTGGCTTTTGGATCAGGCCCAGAAAAAGAAGTCTCCTGTAGAGTGAACACTTAATTTAGATTTTGTCCCATTTTGACTATGATTTCCAGCTGGGCTCCTTCTATTTTCCATCACTTTCCACAGCTGTAGAAAGTGGGATGAGTTTTCAATCTTTGTGTTTTAGGAGCAGTGGCAAGCACAGAAGTGAAGCAGAAACTTCAAGAGTTCCTGTTAAGTAAATCAGCAACAAAAGACTCTCCAACTAATGGGAAGAATCATTCCACAAGTCGTCACCCCAAGCTCTGGTACACGTATGTTCAGTGTTAAGCTATTTTTATGCCTCACTGATATACTTTTTAAGGCTGGGCACAGGGATACCTCTTACCCAGGAATACTGAGATCCCATCCAGTCTCCAGGCCAAAGTAAAAATTCACCCAAGAACATTAAAGAAAAAACAAAATAAAACTTTTCTTCATGAACAGAGTAGTATTGGGACCTGTATGTAAGGTGATGTACTTCGAGCTTTGCAAAGCAAAGTTGTATCAGTTCACAGGTGTTTATATGAATTTGTTTTCCTATATCAGGTCACATGAATCTACCCCTGAGCCTCACTTTGAGTTTCACATTCCAGGCATCCCCTATCAAACTCAAAGCCAAGCTCAACCAAAACACTTACATTTGGAGACCCGCTATGTGAATCCATCCATTTTCCACCCACACCCATAATTTTCTCAGGTTCACTCAAAAGCTGACTCTGGCTGACTAAAAAGCTTGTGAACCTGGGCCAAGTTTTGTGTTTATGATGATGCTAAGCAATTTTTGCTTGGATTTAGAACAGGTTGTGAAAGTTTGCTGTGGCTTTGTGGTTCACCTGCTGAGGCAAAAGATTGATAGATTCATGGTGAGGCATCCCAATTCCAGAAAGGGAAGCTGATGTAATTTGAGGTTCTGGGAGGAGTGGAGATTTGTTTTCAAGTTCTCTGATGTTTTAGCTGCCTGTAACCTCTGCTGCTATATAATTTATATGAAATCTCAACTGACCTTACAAATCTATGCTCTTTTTACATTGGGAATAGCTTTGAGTCATTGAGATTAAGGCCTGGTCTATGTTTGGTCGATGTGAGATATGCTAGTTACATAATGTAACTAGTGTATCTCACATCAATGTGCTTACATCCACACAGTGTGGTGTCTCCACAATCATAGATGGTCTTAGCAGGGGGAAGGTGGAATGCAGTCTGGGCATTTGCCCAGGGCCCCGTAGGGGGCGCCTGTCCCCACGCACTGTGGCTGTTTTAAATCTCCTGGAGCCTGCTGGTTCACGTTCCACACATGTGCTAGCTAGAGCAAGAGCAGCTGGGTCAGGGGAGGATGAACTAGAGCGGGCGACAGCTGGTAGCCAAGTGGGGGACGGGGCAGGGTGGCCACAGGGGGAGACAGCAGCTGGGGGTCCAGTGGGTGGGGCTGGTGAGAGTTCTGATGAGGTGGGGGGCTTGCAGGTGCCCTGGCAAGGCCAAGGGTGAGATTGTGGTGGAATGGGGATGCCCCATCCTTGACTTTTGCTCCGAGTCCCAGAATCCTTAAGACTGCCCCTGTTCGCAATGCATCTCTCATTGATGCTATCTTCCATCTTTTGGGGAAGTGGACTAATTCAGTCTACGGGACAATGTTGTCCCATCAACTGTGCAGGTCTACACAGATCAGCTCAATTGATGCTGCCGTATAGTTATCTGTCTCCGTGTCAGTGCAGACATGCCCTCGGACTCAGACAGTGAAACAGCCTCCTTTTTATCTTGAGGTGTAATGCAAAGCCATGAATCCTGTAGGTGAAGTTAATAGATATTGTGGAATGCTGCTCTTTAGTCCAGTGTGTTGTGTAAAATTTTACAAATATATCTCTAGCATATTGAGAAGTGGTAAAATATCTTAACTTTTTCACCATTTTTTTTGAGGTTGTTGGCCCTATGTATCCAAGACTGCACACTAACCTCAGAGAAAGAGTATGACCATGAGGTTCTCAGGTTACTGGGAGAGTGATGCTGCTAAGGATTACAGTGGCTGCATAGGTTTACACTCATTCTTCTGAGCCACTTTTTTCACTATTTGAGTCCAATCTTTTTTGTGTTCTTGACCATATCAGACACATCAGTATAAAACAATCCAATAAACAGGATAGCTGACATGTTTCCAGGAGACTCCATTACCATTCCTGAATCTTCCTGGATGGAGGAAAATGTAGGCAGCATGCTGGTTTCACCTCCTTCCCAGGAGAGGCTTAGGGAACTGAGAAGCAAACCCAAGTTTCCTATCAAGATAATCTGTTGTGCAATCTACCAAGACACCTACCTGTCCTTTGACTAAACATTTTGACCTGGTGCATGTTTTTTTTAAAAAACTTCTTGGGTTTTCAATATATTTTACACTTGGAGAATACTGGTAACATTTTTTAGTATGTAATGACATTGATGCCGATGTCAGTACTTAATAGTTTGTCCCATATAATGTGCACTATTCTGCTATGTAAAATTTCTTGCCCGGCAGCCAAGAAGCGAATCTGAGGTTAGAGTCTTCAGATAAGCAGAATCTAGTAGATCTATAGAGAGACAGAATCTTCAGCTCTCCAAGGGAAGG
Source organism: Pelusios castaneus (assembly GCA_007922175.1). NCBI lineage: Eukaryota > Metazoa > Chordata > Testudines > Pelomedusidae > Pelusios > Pelusios castaneus. Next base: position 6,944,867 of record ML685787.1, read on the forward strand.
AAGTACTTCATTTCTCACCTCAGCAATTCCCTTTAACAATGGCATGTAATATGCAGTGTTGCTGCAGGTATGTTGGTGGGTGAGGTAATATCTTTCATTGGACCAACTTCTGTGGGTGAGAGAGACAAGCTTAAGAGCTTTACACAGTGCTCTTCATCAGGTCACCTGAGGAGCTTTGTGTAAGCTGGAACTCTTCTCTTGCTCACCAAGAGAAGTTGGTCCAGTAAAAGATATTATGTCACCTACCTTGTCTTTCTCTCTCTCTTTCTAGACCCTGAGAGAGAGTTCCTGCAACAGGCCTGTAAAGGAGAACAGGAGTTAAATCAGTGGATAGTTGAGGTTCCAAAAAGGGTTTGGAAGATCTCACCGCACCAAAAAAAGGCTCTGTAAATTAAGTTGTCCTGAGCCAATTCATTTGGGTATTTATGAGTAGAAAGAGCTGCTCACAATTTTTCTTGCACTACCCAGGTGTTAGAAAGAGCTCTTCAATGTAGAACTTCACTGCTGACATTAACTTTATGGTGCTACAAATTAATGCAGTTATGAAGTTTCATTTGATGCCCAAACTAGAGACACGGTTTTGATTTCTCCTTCACAACTTCTGGCAAACTCATCTATATTTTTTTCCAGAGGGAGTAACACATATTCCTCCAAGTGCTGGGTAATTGCCCTACAAAAAGGTACAACTGCATCATAGGGTCCACTTTCAATGTATATTTTTATGCAATAAACAGGAATCAGATAGCTTTTGCTTCAGCTGGTACATATTAAAAACCCACAGCAATCTAAAGTGGTCAATTCCCTGATCTTGTGCGGATTCTGCCTGTGGCCAGAACGATTCTTATCCTTTGTGACTTTTATGACAAGTGCAAAAAGTGCATTCCTGGGAATCCTGAGCAGTTCCATAACTTACAGTAAAAGTGAAATTGGCTACATGAGCCTATGGTTTGTGCACACTTGGAAGAGTAAGAACATAAACACAGCTGAGACATGTGGATAACATGTGTAGATGGTTACTGCTGGTCACCTCACTTGCCGCTAATTTGTGACCTCTCTGTGTCTGCTGCAGGGCTGCCCATCATATCTCACTGGATCAAAGCTCTCCTCCCCTGAGTGGGACCTCTCCGTCATACAAATACACTTTACCAGGAGCACAGGATGCCAAGGATGATTTTCCACTTCGAAAAACTGGTGAGTCAGAGAAGTTTAATGCAATCTCCTACCCCATAATTTTGCCTCTTTTGGTTTTAGTTTGCCTGTCCCTTAGCTAGGTATATATCATAACCTGCAAAGCCTATTCACTGCGATTCCCTGGAAAGGTTCAAAGGTGCTAACTGTATAATTTTCCAATTTGAACTGACCCTTTGGCATGAAGAACAGGTATTTCCCAATGCTAGGAGCTAGTATAAAGTCCATTCTTGATAAATGTATTTGTTAATATTTCACCCTATCGGGAATTTGTGCAGTATTATTAATACATTTAATATTAATTCTGGGTTTAATGTGACATTCACGGGTCTCGCTATCTCTTCTCCCGTACAATATATACAGCATTTACATTAAGGTCTTCGGAGTTCCTTTTTCTTTTGGGAGGAGGTAGATAATTATATCAGACCATTTTCTTTGATTGGTTGCCAAACTTATTAAAATCCTTCAAATAGAAATGTTTAGAAGAAAATGTTCACTTAGAAGACAAGTTTAGCAACTGAACCTCTCTTCCTGACAACAGGTGAACTGTAGACTTTGCTTAGTCTACTCCATAGAGTGTTTTAAAGGGCTGCTGGATGGAGACTCGGTGGCTGTTACGTCAGCTTTGTGGTGTGGTGACTGGCATCCAAGAATGCAGGGAGACACTAAGGGAGTGAGGGGGAAGAGAAACGAAAACATTAGATCCCTTATTGCATGAGGCTGCTGTTGAGTGATACAGTTACATTCTGAGGGAAAGTCTACCCCCCTGCTGTGCTAAAGTGCCTTTGAATGTGCTTCAATCACTGAGATTGAAAACTAACTGTAGAACTCATAGTGACATAGAAGAGAAGTGGCATTTGAAACCAGTAAGCATTCAAAAATCCAATTGACATCTAATACTTCAAGACAGACTCTCAAAGCTCATATCCCCTAATGTTTTCACAACAATAGTTTAGTGCTCGTTTTTGTAAAAAATGAAAAACAAACTGCTAATTTATTCTGGGTGAATTATTCAATCTGTTTTTTTGATACACCATGGTGGCAATATAACAGGATCCTATTAAAAGCTTGCTCAGACTATTCTGTCATAGTAAGCCTTGATGCATTTCTTTGCTTAACAGCATTGTACAAGCTGTATTTTCTGTGCCAACATGCTATGTGTTTACATTTATCTGGAAAACAAAAGAATGCAGCCTGTCTTTCTAAAATGCTGTTAATTTTTTTGCATCTTGAAAATGCAGGTTTTATTTTTTTCATTTTCTCATATTTTAAATAGCATGATTTATATTTATGATGTGTCAGACTGTTGATCTGTAAAACAAAACATTTTCAAACACTGCCCCAGTAAAGTTCTTGTGCAGCTGTTAATACTTTTATCTCTCTGTGGGGGTTTCAAAATATTCCTTAATTCAATTCCCATTGTCTGTATAAGAGGTCTATAATATAATTAAATCCAGATGCTTTCCATACATTATTCCAAATATTTGGGCATGCAATGCATTAGTTACAAATAGAACTCATAACTATATGACTCTTTAAAAAAATACATCCAATATAAATAGACAATATGTTCATTAGTGTAGCAGTTTTTGTCACTTCAGTGTTTAATACTTTTATTTAAGCATTGGAGCATGAGAACAGAGATGATATGTTCAGTTTGTGACTTTTTTTTTAAGCAAAGAATTGTAGTTGATAGCTCTATGTTTCTGCTAATATAGCAACTCTTAGCAATATCTTGTTTACCTATTAACTCATTCCCAATAGCAGATGAGTCTTAATTCAACCCTTCAGCAACCTCGCCACAAAGGTTCCAATGATTGTTCCCCAGGTTCAGAGTAAAATCAACAGGAACTGGAACAACACAAGTCAAATGACCCCAACCTGATCTGGGTGGCTATAGGGCCATCCCTTAGGCAAAGGGGACATTGTGGAGCCTGTGTCATCCTCATGGGACCATATCAGACAAAGATGTCCCAGGAATATTCATATATATAGACAGGCTCTTTGCCTGCAGAAATCTGACCTTTGCCACAAGGGTGAACCTTTTTTTCCCTTTCTCCTGGGGCTAAGAATGCTTATTGCCAGTGGCTTCTAGTAAAAGTCTGTGTTTCTGAACCAGCATGTAGTCAGCAATTGCTATGAAAATCAACCTTTATATTTTGTTGTATGTTAAGAAAGGCACACCTAAAACCCAAATTGTGTTATTTATTAGTAATAGTTCTAATTTTTCCAAGTTCTTACTGATGCTCTTAACGAAGTCAAGAGATATCTGTCTCTTTTCTACGTTTACACGGTGCTTCAGCCTCTCAAAGGATATTTCTTACTAGATTTGATTAGTTTAGATTCAGCATACAGAAATAAGAAGTGAAGCTGAACAATTCTATCCCAACAGCTAAACAATGAACAAAAACACAGTATTAGGAAAGAAATATATGTAAGTCATGAGGTTTTCCTTTTTATTTCAGCAGAATGTTTCCCCAACCTTTCCTTTCCCATTCCACTATTATCATCATGGGGAAATGGTGTCTTTCTACAAAACCTGTTCGACTGTATTCAGAGGTCAAATGCAAAAGGGAAGGTACTCACTCAGATTCTGCATACAAGACCCCAAAATCTAGAATAATTAGATATTGTAGTTAAATAGCAGTCTGGATATTTACATGCTTATCTTTAGGTTCCAGAATAATCACATCACTATGGTGACTGAGCCCATATATCGTTCCTTCCTCAGAAGGTGCAGAGGGAATTGTGTGTACTAGACTTGGTGCAGTTCTAGTGCTCAGGGCCTTGACACTAGTTTGGGGCAACAGGCCAGGGATTGCAGCTCCTTGAACGGTGGCATTTACAGGTTTTTTGTTGTTTGCACTGTTATAACTGTGTTGGTCACGGGATGTGAGACAGACATTGTGGGTGAGGTAATATCTTATACCGGACCAAATTCTGTCTATGGAATGGAGAAGATTTTGAGCTTAGACAGAGCTCTTCCTCAGGTCTGGAGAAGGGAACCAAAGTGTCCAGGCTAAGAACAAGAAGGGACAGATTGTTAAGCATAGGAGGTTCACACATCTTGTAGGGGACAATTTAAAACGAAGCGGGCAATTAACACTACAGCAAGCAGTTGTAGGACAGTGGAAAGCGGCAGGGTGTGTTTTCAGGGTGTGTTGTAATGAGCCATAAAACTAGTGTCTCTATTAGGTTCAGGGATTTTGGTGTCCATAGTTATGAATTTAAGATCTCAGGCTCGTCTTTGGAAGGTGCTGTGTGGTTTTTCCTTAGAGGACTGTGAGCTCAGATGTGCAGTGATCACTTTGTGAAAAGGATTTGCCCATGGGTGACAGGCTTTTTGTTGACAGGCTCAAGAAAGAGCTGAGCAGGGAGAAGAATGATGGAGCCATCACTTTGTCAGGTAAATGGATAAAGATTTAACACATGGAGGAGTCACACCTGTGTAACTGAGAGCAGAATTTGGCCTACAATGTACAGGGCCAGATTTTTAAAAGTGCTCAGAACCTAGGAGCTCTCATTATGGTTAGTCTGCAGAAAAGAAGACTGAGGGGGGATTTGATAGCAACCTTCAACTGTTTGAAGGGGTGCTCCAAAAAGGAGGGAGCTAGGCTATTCCCAGTGGTGACAGAGGACAGAACAAGGAGCAATGGTTTCAAGTTGCAGCTGGGGAAGTGTAGGTTGGATATTAGGAAAAACTTTCTGACTAGGAGGGTGGTGAAGCACTGGAATGGCTTACTTTGGGAGGTGGTGGAATCTGCATCTTTGGAAACATTTAAGGCCAGGTTAGGAAAAACCCTGGCTGGGATGATTTAGTGGGAGTAGTCCTGTTTTCAGCACGGGGTTGGACTAGATGACCTCATGAGGTCCCTTCCAATCCTAAAATTCTATGATTCTATGCCTGCCAAAAGCAAATTGCAGATTTGATTTTCAGTGGGACTTGTGCTCCTAAGTCACTCAGGTACTTCTGAAAATTCCACTTAAAGGAAGCTGCTTTGTACTGGACACTTTTGAAATTTTAGGTGGTCTAATGAGATACGATCTCTTTTGAAAATCTGGCCATATATTTAGGTGTCTAGATGTGAGCCATACGGTGCTATGCTCCTTAATGCTTTATATGTCTAACTAGAGACGTTATCTTTGGACTAGGCTCCTTTAAAATGAATAAGGGTAAAAATGTAACCAATCACATGGGTTCGTGTGGGTTTGCTCTCAAACAAAAACCTACTTTTTTACCTTGATGAAACAATACGAAAATGCTCTGGCAAAAAGCCAGAAAGTTTGCATTTTTGGGAACTGTAACATTTCACTTTCTATGCTATAGTCATGATGCAAACCAGCGAAAGCCAGTAAATTCCAAATGACGATTAGCCCTCTGTTTTAACTAAAGCCATGTGCCTTCTTAAAACATTACTTAGAGATGAAGCCTCTGCTTTTATTTTGCATCATTTCTTAGCATTTGTTGGAAGAAATTGCAGAGGACACTGCCACAGGTTGGAATCCTAATCTGGCCATCAAGAGACTAGACAATTGAATACTTCTTATACTGCAGCATTCTAATAGCAGCTTCTTACCCTCTCTGCATGCTATGTTCATAGAGGCGGCCTTAGGCTATGTGGGACCCTAGGCGAAGGCCCATTGCAGGGCTCCCTATACGCTCCCCGCTGCTGGCCCTGGTTCCATCAGGGACCCCAAACCCCCCTCCACCTACGGCTTGCCCCAGCCAGCCCCCCTCCCCCTGCAGGCCCTGAAACCTTAGGGCCCCTGGCTCTGACCCCTCCCCCCCGGCTCTCTACCATGTGACCTGCAGGGTGGGAGGCAGATGTGGTTTTGGAGATAGGCAAAGGGGCCCCTTTCTGCTTGGGGCCCTAGGCAGGCACCTGCTTCACCTACCCCAAAAGCCACCTCTGTTTCATTCATATTTAAATTGTGGTGTTCTTATAAACAGATATGGTGTTGTCCTTGGAAATTGTTACTCAAGGTGATGATTGCATTTTGTTAGCGTTATAGATAGTTTTGTATTTCACCTGAGTGCTAGCTTCACACTGAGCAGAAATTGTAAATTAATAGCTACAGCAGTGGTTTTCAACCTGAGGTCTGCAGACCCCTGGGGGTCCACAGACTACATCTAAGGGGTCTGCAAAAGGTTGTGGTTACTATGGAACAGTGGCTTTCAACCTGAGATCTGCAGACATGGGCGGTCCACAATGAAATGTCTAAGATTTCCAAAGGGGTCCATACCTCCATTTGAAATCTTTAAGGGTCCGCAAATGAAAAAAGGTTTAAAAACTACAGCACACAGGCCTGAGGCAGACATTAAAGTCCAGTGCTACTGACCAACACTTCTATTTATGTAAGAAGCTCCCTGGATTTTGTGTCTTCTGTGCCTTACTTTATTAGTGAGCTCAGTTGTAAACTTTCATCTATGGTTTAGTACTAGCTACGAAAATATTTGCAGCTCACTAGCCAAATATTGGAAGTGTGTACAGACGAAACTCAGCACAGTGTATTTAATTAGTACACATAAGGTGCTGTTTTGGTGCTGGGTAATATTATTTCACACTGGAAAATAAAACATAGGAAAAGCAAAGAGTTCACATGTGGTAAAGGAGAAACGTGTGCTGTGGACAGTGAAGCTCCAAACAAAAAATAATGGGATCACGCTAGACTAGCTTGATTAGCTGGCATTGTAGGTTGGTGTGGGCTTGTCCAGGCCCTTCCTTGGGCCCAGGCTACAAGGAACGCCCCAGTTCAGATGCGGCAGACACAGGGAAAACCAGCCATCCTAGTCAATATGCCATTATTTCCATTGGCGCAATGTTCCCTCTAAGGTTTGGCAACTTGCATGCAAAGTTTTCAACCCATGTGCAAAACTTTTTCTCAATAAATTTTTTGTGCAAACTCACGTGACAAATTATTGAAAAATGTTGAACAATGAAAAATTAATATGTTATTTAAAATAGTTTTTTTATTAATAAAAATGTTCAAGCAAAGCGTGATTCCATTTATTTGGGCTCTTATAACTAAGTGAGGCAGTGCTGTCTAGAGACTAGAGCACTGGCCTGTAACTCATCCCAACCCAGGACCCTACTAGTGACTGACGGGTCAGTGGGTCTCCAGCCGCAATGCACTGACACCTGTTTGACCTGGTGTTCAGCTAAAACGAGCTCAGCTGCCCCTGGGCCCCTTCCTCCTATCCTGAGTACCTGTCTCCAAGGGGCTCCTCTGGGACTGGAGGGTAGATTGCCCAGGGAATCCCAATGAGTCCCTTGCTGTCCATGGATGGCAAGTCGGGGAACGCCTCGGGTCTGTCAGCAGAAGGCAGCTCCTCCAGGTCATAGGGGCCCTCTGCAGCAGGCTGTTCCTCCAGGGCACAGGGGTCCTCAGCAGAGGGTAGCTCCTCCAAGTCACAGGGGACCAGTGCTTTCTCGGGGTCATCAGCTTCCTTTAACTCCCCTGGATCCCCAGGGAGGGGCAGCCCCTCAGAGTTATAGGGGTCCACAGTTCCTGGTATTCCCTCCCAGTCCCTAGGCCCGGGCAGGCTAGGCCTGCAGGGGAGCCCCAGTCTCACTTGGCTAGCTGCCTCAGAGAGGGAGCACCTTTCCTGTGTGGCAGCTTAGGCCTAACTGAGCTGTCAGGCTGGCCTTTTATACCTCCCATTTCTGTCCTGGCTCCGCCCCTCTGTTTCCAGGGCTTCAGACCTGCAATGTCTGGGTCTGTCCAGAAGGGGCGTTCAGGCCCTTCCTTGGGCCCCGGCTCCGAGGAAGGCCACATTTCCTTGCTACCAGCATACTAACATTGTAGTCTTAGCAGGTAACCTAGCTTTGTTGTGATGGGGTGAAGATTTCTGTATCAGAACTCAGCAAATGTATTTTTAAAGTACTGTAATTAAACTAGTCTCTTACTGTGGTTACTTGTGTGCTTAGTGATTATCTGCAGAAGTGACTGAAATTGTGGAGAAAAACATTTTGTGTGAGAAAGTCTTTCTCTTCCTTTCCTCCCTCATCCACACCCAATCTAATTCTGCCTCTGTCTATATTTTTTAGGAAAGCAGCTCCTCCCCACCTGAAGTAATATTATACTAAAAGACTGTAGATGTAGGTTTCTTCTGGGTTTGCTAGTTGCAAATCTTCTATTAAAAATCCTAGAAGGGCCCAAATCTCTAATTACCAGATTTCCAGTTAGGAGCTTTTCTCAGGTCTTCAGACATGTGCATCAACTTTTAGAGGTTAGGAAACTGTACACTATCATTAAATGGCAAGGGCATATTTGTTGTTCAAACAGTGAAAATAAAGCAAAGATAACATACTTCTCCTTATTGTAATCTGATTTTAAGAGGTGCTGTCAATCCATGGCTCTCCAAAACTGGTTGCTAAATTTAGTAGACAGTTTTGAGAATTTTGCCCTAAATGATTTCCCCAAGGTCATACAGAAAGTTTTTGGCAGAGCTGGGAATTAAAGTCACATCTCCTGATTCCCAGGCCATTTGCTTTCTTCTTCTCCTATAACAATTAATTGCTAGATGGAATTTTTAGCCTTGTTAAAGTCTCTATTGATAAGTTCGGAGGACATAATTAGTAATAATAGGTTTGAGAAACAGAGGGGACTTCCACTGTTAACTAAAGAATGAATCTGAAGCAAACGGATGTTAACAGCTTCTTCTAGGTTTATATAATGAACGTGTTACAGGGAAGTTGCAACTGATTTGTGGTGAAGCCCAATAGCTCTGAAGAAAAGCAATACTGTTGCAATGTATTTGGTACTATTAGTCTTCTGCAGCTACCTGAGTTAGGTTTGTGAATGTTCTGTTGCTCCAGTTTAGTCACAGTACAAAGGAAAGCGCTACAAAATAATCTAACATAAAAATACCAATAAAAGTTAAAATAAGCCTAAGGAAAGTATCACAGAAGGACCGGCACTATTAGAATTTGATCCATACTTAAAGTCTAGTAGGATCAAATCCTTATTTCATCCCCTTTCCTGTGGAGGATTGTCTCTCTATGTATTTTATTCTTACATTCTACTTTTTAGTGTGTTAGACAAAAGGCTTCCCTTTAAATGACTATTCTAGCTCAAGTTCCAGAGAGGTAACCGTGTTAGTCTAGTAATAGTTCAGCAAAACAAACAAGTGTTGACACTTTTAAAGACTTATAAATTTATTTATCACATGAGCTTTTGTGGGTGTAATCCCATTTCATCAGCAGGGCTAGATTAAGGGGCCTAGGCTGCTCTGTTTTGTGGCCCATCCCACCTAGGACCATGGGACCCCCACCACAGTGGCCTGGTGGTGGGCTGGTGCTGAGTGGGGGCTGGGACCCTGTGCCCCTGGAGCACAGGGTACAGATGCCAACCTGCCCTGCCCACAGGGGCAGAACAGCTGGCCTGGAGGAGGGCCTCAGAGTTGGCAGAGCCCCTCCCAGCAGCCCCCAGACTCTATGACGGCTTGAGCAGGGTGGTGGGACCAAATGAGTGCAGGGGCCCCTAAAGCCCCTGCATTGATCCAGCCTGTTCCTCAGATGCATGAAATGGAGGCTGTATCATGTCAGGTACAATTACAACTTCCATTTCAGGCATCTGATGAAGTGGGATTATGCCCACAAAAGCTCATGCAATAAATAAATTTGTTAGTCTTTAAAATGCCACAGGACTCCTGGTTTATTCTAGCTCACTTTCAGGATGCTTTTCTCTAATGCATTTTAATGCAAATGTTGTTTTCTTAATTTAGTCTCATTGCTTGTAATTACATCACCTTATATGACATTAAATAATTCCTCTGTCTCCCGAGTGTATGTGATCTGCTCCCATAGTGGATAGATGATTGCTGTGCCCCCAATTAGTCATCATTTAACCAAACTATACTAAATTAGTCCCATTAATTCTCTCTTTGTCCACTTCATTTATTGAGCTGTGCGTACTGCAGAGTTTTATGATGATTGGGCAGTAAATCCTATGATTGGAGGCTGGTTTAGATGTGACTTTCCTAATTTTCAGCAATTGAGTTAATAGGAAATACACACAAGAAACCTGAATTCTGAGTTAACAATGTATTTTGTGTGATACAACGTAAGCTCTGAGGCAGGATCAACACTTACGTGTTCTTCACCTTAATCACATGTAGCTCCCATTAATCTCATTCGGACTTCTCATGAACAAAATTAGCACCATCCATAAGCATCAGAAAGAACAGGTAGTTAAATTGTAAGTTACCCAGCAAGGGTCTCTAAAGACCCATATGTACAAATGGCAATATATTCATAATTATGTCTTCTTACATCAGTCCATCCAGGCCTCTCATCGTTTTTATTACTGTTCTCTCAGTTCCCACTAGTTTGTTTACTAAGGATATGTCTACACTGCTGGCAGCAATGTTGGCAGTACACGATTGATTCTTCGGGATTGACTGAGCAGCAATGGGAGACCTGCTTAATTGATCCAGAAGTCGATGCAAATAATCCACCCTTGCGAAAAGAGTAATGTTGCATCGACTGGAAGGCATTTCCAGTCAGCACAGCATAGTGGGGACACTGTGGTATATTGAAGATAGGAAGTCGATGAAATTTGCCTAAGAAGAAAACAACTAGTCAAAACTGCACCCTGTGTATTTGTTAATTGTTATCATGACACATGCAGGTTTTGTTACACAGAAATCTTTCCAAAGATTTTCACATATGAACAGGCTCCCTCGTCCTATCAAAAAGCCAGCAGCAAATATTGGGCCCATTTCTCTATACACTTGGAAGCCAGCAGGAGCCTTGCTTGAGTAAGGAGAGTTGAATAGATCCCATAATACATACACATAAATGGAGATTGTTCCCAAGTGTTTAATGGATTTAGGAGTACAAGTGCCGGGGAAGGTGAGTGGAACATGAGTTCCTACTTTTTTGTGCCTTTGAAAATCTCTCCCTTACAAAGAGAGTTACCAGAAAGAAAAAGTATTAGGGGTGAAATCCTGACCATACTGAAATCAATGCTAAAGATCCACAACTGTACCAGTCACAAGGGAAAGTGGAAAACTTGGGGAAAATAAATCTAGAACATCTAGAAAGGTGAGAAAAAGAGAGAGAGATGAATACTGGAAGTCACATGATATCAGACCCTCCAAAATAGAATATTTTGGTTAGTAAAGATTATATTTCTCCAAGCTCCTACAAAACATAGTTTCAATGAAAATCTCTTCAAACCCACAACTCTAATTAAAGGTTTTAGCTGCCAAATAGCATGTCCTGGCGAAAGCCAAGTAAGTATTACAGAGTTGTTCATGAATAACGGCACAAGCTTTATACTTCACTGTTGGTTTTCTCATGGGAAAGTAATATAAATGAGAGTGATACCTCCCTGTTGGCTTTAACTGTTAGAAATGCAAAGCATGCTGAAATTGTACATAATTCTCTTCCAAAGGAAAGGAAATAGCATTTCAATGCTTTTCCTCAGTGTCTCATTGAATTATGGTGGTGTACAATTATTCCCGTTAAATTACTCTACCAGATGGAAGGTTACATTGTATATTTAGCTAATTAAGCTGTAGGGTACTGGAATTATAGCCCAGAACACAAAGAGCATATCTAAAACTAAACTTGTTCTAATTAAGTTCATTCTGAAGGTGCAGTATCTACGCCTAATTAACAGTTCAAACAGGTGGTTTTTTCCCTCCCTTTGATGAACGCAAGAGTTCCTTTTACAAAACCAGGCTTCCTTCATACCTGGAGTATCCTAGGAGTTATTGAAGCATATGTTTAGCAAATATTCAGGGCCAAATTCAGTGTCCACTGACTTCAATGTAGTTGCACATTCTTATATCAGAGATGAATTTGGCCCAGAATTATTCATGCTGAAATCAAGACATATTGCTTTTTGTGTTTAGTTTTCTTGGCATCATATACTGTTACAGCAAATCCCCTACATGCTGACATTCTGCCTAACCTTTGCACAACTCTAAGCAGTATGCTTAGATAGTATAGACCTCCTGAGCTTTCATCTGCTGATGAAATAAATGTCCTTTTAAATATGGGGAGAAGGTGATGATGTTTACTCCTGGGTTTCTGAAGGCTGGTGAAATACTTATTGTAGTTTGTTGCCTTCCATTAGATGAGTTATCACTGTTGGATTTTTTCCTAGATTAAAATCACCGGGATTTTATCATCACAATAAATAATTACTTTTTGTATGGGGACTAGAGGAAGTGATCATAAATATACCGTAGTCTACAGATCAAGCATATAAAGGTCAAATTATGGCCCTCCAGAAGTTGGGAGCAATCAAATAATGGGATTAGCTCTGGCGCTTCTGCGTGAAGAGAGTCATTTTGCCTGTGCAAAGTGTAAGGACTCCATGGATGTTAGGGGAGTGGGACTAGCTAGCTACACCAAGAGAAAAAGTGTAGCTTGTATAATTTCCCAGCTAGCAATGTTGGGCACACAGGGGCAGAAAAAACAATGGAAGTCCTGTGGCACCTTAAAGACTAAGAAATTTCTTCAGGCGTAAGCTTTCATGGGCTGCAACCCACGTCATCAGATGCATGAAGTAGAAACTACAGTTGGGAGGTATATATACTCTGGCAAGGGTGAGAAACATTACAGTGGGGAGGGCAAGTGCTAGCAAAGTCAATTCAGGGCAGATGAGGCCCATTCACACCAGTTGATTAGAAGTGGAGATGATAATTCAATGCAGGGATATTCCCTCTAAACCAAGAAGCACGACCAGCCATTAGCCTGACTGTACCCATAACTATCCAAATGAAGGCTGTGTGTCACTCAGGTGTACTCAGTAGTAGGTGACTTGCTGCACCTTTTTCCTCCCCTAATGTCTGTAATTAAAGTGGGTAAAAATTTCTACATTTGAGTGGTAGGGGGAATAGGGAAGTTTTCCTGATCTCTTCCCCCATTTTCTAAGGCAATTTTATTTACTTATCATTCCTCCGGTTGCCTATAGGAGGAAGAATAATCTTTTAAAACAATTTGACTTCCCCTGTTTTACCATGGAAAAATTTAAGACAAGCCATTAAGTCTTTGAATCGCACTGTAACTTAATCTAACAGATTCTTCTGTCAGGTTAACACCAAAAATAATGGAGCTGATCAGGGAAATACTTCATGCACATAGCTTTTATGGATTTGACTCTTAGTTATTGGAAATTAGTACTTGGAGTGGCTACATACAAATGTATGTGAAGGCAATATTAACAAACAGCTCCACTGCATAAATTAGATACTTATCTCATCCCATTAATGTACATAAGCCATGAACAGAAATATATCCAGATTATGAGTATGGAGGGGAAAGAAAGAGACATCTCAGCTTTGGCAAGTGCAGTTAAAGACCTGGAGCTACATTTGCACATGCTAAGACTCCAATGAACCCAAAGCATAATGTGCGCCATGTGTCTCACATAACATTAATTAAAGTTCTGTGGGTAAAATTCAGGTCCCATTGAAGTGGGTGGGAGTTTTGCCTGTGCAGGGCCCAGATTTGGCACAAGCAGAGAGCTCCTCATAGCCAGGGAATTCTCTTCTGGCAGCTGGCAGCCAGAATCTGGTTCCTTTGTTTCCCAAGTAACACAAAGAGGCCAAATGTCAATAGAGAATCCAGTCCTGTGTTCATCATTTGCTCCACCTTCCTAGATTTAAAGGCACCTAATTCTCTGCAAGAGGATATGGTACAATATAAAATATATATACTTAAAATCAGCAAAGATATTAGGCAAGCGTAATGTTTCCGTGGATGGTCAGTGGAATAGATTTTACATTAGTATGGAGACTAGAAAGAAAAACAAGGAGGGAAATTCAAAAATGGATGTTAGAAATTTAGAAAAGGGCTTGAGGGGAGATTTCAGTTTTGAAGCTTCTTTAGGATATAGATGAAAAACAACTAACCTTGTTAAATCTGCTTCCATAGCCCGTAGAAAGCTAAGGGCTGAAATATCCACTCTAATCTAATTAGCTGTTTTTAACATGTGTTTCACTAAGCCTGGTTTTTTATTTAGGGGTTGGATATTTACCTTAGCCTGAGTAAATAAAGCATTTTACCTTTCACAAAACTAAAATAAAGCAAAGGGCAAAAAGGTTTCCCATGTGATCAGCATTCCCTTTAAACCAAGTGGCTGTTCAGGAAACAGTTACTGTGTATGCTGAAAACACATTAGGTGATGCAAGCCAGAAAAATAAAGCATCTTTATCCTTCACCAGAGTATGTGATGCACTAGACTTGTTGGGACCACCCAACAGTAAGGCCCATCTAAATGGATGATCTATGAAGTTCTTGAGAAAGCTTTAGAGGGAATAGTGCAAATGGCTTTCTCTTTCATAGATCTAATTTTAAGCTTTCTGAGAAATGGCATTTTAAAATACTAGAATTAATACTAGAATTAAAGAGCCAATGGACTTTTAATATATTGCGCTGGCATTTTCTAGAATGCCCATTACTGGATCTTGTTGGAAAGTGGGGTTCTAAGCATAGAAGTCAATTAGTGAATCAAAGTTTCAGGAGAACTAGTGGCCCATCTTGGTCTTTAATAAATAGAAATATTCTTAGGTGGATGAAGTGAAGGGGCTGTGGCTGCTTACAACAGCAGCAACCATAAACTTTCAGGCAAGCAGTGAGTATTTATGCAACTCCCAGAACCTGGTGCACCCTGGGATGAAGTTGTGAGACCCTCACCCCCCTCAGAAATGTCAGGCCCACTGGCAGCTCTCCAGAAAGCCACTGAGGGAGCAGAGAGCTCAAGACTGATAGTCCCTCTCTCTGAATCCCTTTCCTTCAGCTCTCTGCCATCATTGGAAGGGTCCTGGGCAGTAGTTTTTTATGACGGTATGCAGAAGTACGGAGTAATGGCATCTTTTTTGCCGGCCCAGCAGGGTGGGGTCAGCAGGGGAAAGGAGCACGCTGCTCCTGCCCCTTGCCGGCCTCGTTGCCCAGCTGGGGTGGGTGGGGTCAGCAGGGAAAAGGTGTATGCCCCTGGAAGAAGAAGGGTGGTGCAGGAAGAAGAGGGTTGGGAGAAACTTTTTTTTTTTTTACATAAAAAAAAAAGCACTGGTCCTGGGCATTCCAGCCCCCACTGCCCTTCTTGGTCATGGTGATGTGGGAGTCCTGTGCTCTCTGTGCTGTCCTGGTTATTTGGGAAGGACTTAGGAGCTTCTGGTGTCTCCTACTTCAGAAATGTGTGTGTGTGTGTGAGAGAGAGAGAGAGAGAGACACCCTTGGGAAGCAAAAATGGGGTAGCCAAAGGGGGTAGCCATGTTAGTCTATTGCAGAGAACCAAACAGAGTCCTGTGGCATAAATAAATAAATCTGTTAGTCTTTAAAAGTGCCACAGGATCCTGTTTGTTCCTCTTTTTTCAGGTATCTTCAGTGCGTTGTCATGCTGATGAGATGAGATGAGGTATTCACCGTACCTTCAGACTCTTGGTACGGCGCAAATACTCTTCCCTCAGTAACTTTTACCGAAGAGGAGAGCAAGTGTAGTCTTCCCAGTCTCCCCCAGGATCCCTTGCGCATGTAGAGAGGGACAGATGCTTACCTTCTCCTTGGAATATTTGGATTGCTGCTCTTTGAAATAGTAGCAGTATTCTCTCTACAGCAGCCACTGTTTCCCCAAGTATTGCTCTGGCTGCCCCGCTGTGATATTCTGTACAAATGTACTAAGCCAGTATGCAGGTTCAGGCTTCTGTCTGTGTGAGGACCAGTCATACTGCTGGGAAGATTCGTTGACAGTCAATGGGAGTTATGTGAGCTATGCAGAGTAGATTGAGAGTTGATTTCCGGATCAATTTAGAGCATCTTAATTGATCGCTAAATCGATCCAGAAAGAGGGTGGTGACTTTGCTGCTGTTAGTGTAGATGTGGCCTGAGGAAAGAAAGAAATAGGAGAAGAATTGGGGGCCCTCAATATCCAAAATGATATATATTTTTAAAAGACTGACTGCCCGTTTACCCTCCCCAATCATAACTTTTATAGACTGTACCAGAGTTGCGTATTGTCCCTTTCAATTATATATATTTTAAACCATTCTTTTTTTTAGGGATGAGAGCTCATCTTGTGGTGTGTTACGGTTTTTTTATATTTCAGTAATTGGCTGGTAAATTGCTGTAGTCGAAAGCATCCTACTGCTTTTTGAAATCAGCCCCTGAAAATGTTATTGTCTTAATCGATATTTCTGAGCTATAACACTGGAAGTATAAAAACAAAATGTTTAGTAACACAGCGACTGTGCTGTCATCAATTTTCTGTCTTTGTAAATAAAATAAAATATATTCTGGTAATACCACACAATATATTAAAATCAATTTATAATATGAACCTCCACACCCCCAAATAAAATGGCCATCTGTACTCCAAAATAAACAGAAAATACCAACAAGCAATTAAAATTCCTATATAGTGGGCTAATTCTTTATTTTTTGTCTTATTTCTCCTTGTGAATTTAAACACATCACAAGAGTCCTTATTATTTCTATAAATGTACTCAGGAATAGTGATTTGAGCCTGAGCTGTAGGGAACAAATTGATATTCTTAAGAGGGCGCAACAAAGCAAGGAAAGATACAGAAGCTGCTGCATATTAATTTTAAAAAATTAAACAATCACCATTGCCAAATTTGGCATCAGCTACCACTGCTTCCCTGTGATTTTCTAAACCCAGCCCATCAGCAAATAAAAGGAAATGCTTTCACTTTAAATCCATCCCAAGCCTTGACAAAAGCTTGCTTTCTGCTCTTCAGGTTTCCTATATATGGTTTTAGCCTCAAGATGAGGCTCTGCTCACTATACCCCATCCCATCCCCCATTTCCTGCCTGGGTTCATTAAATACTGATTTGAAATTGGCACATGCTTTTCTGATACAAAAGTACTACTGTTTTCCAGGCACCATTAGAAAGTATTGCACTATTATCTGCTTAACACCCTTCATTTATAATGCTTTCCCCCTTTAATGTTAGGTGTTTTGATTCCTCCAACAGGATTCTTAAATATCTGAGTGTGTTTAATTAAAGAAAAGAAATACTCAAGCTAAACCTAACCAAGAAATCTCAGTCTTGTTTGCACAATGGAGAGTGATCCACTCTCTGGACTGCATTCTCAAGGCCAGTATCTGTAATTTGCAAGTGATTAAGTACACTGGAATATGTGACCTGATTTCAGTGTATTCCTTTTCTGCCTTCCATGCTTGTGTTTCATCATCACACCACTCATGAGAGACTGAAACTGTTTCTGATCTCAAACAGTTGAGTAACGGGTGATCTCAGTGAAATCTGCATTTATATACGGTATCATGTACAGTACTGTCTACCTTCAAATCACTGGCTACTTGAACTTTTCTATGTCTCACCCAACCACAAGGAAATTTCCACTTGCCCTAGAAATCAGCTTGAAGTGGTGTAAGGGAGGATGGTGTCACAAAGTTTTAACCTCCCATTTGAACTAGTCCACTATATTATGACTGGCTTCTTTGCTAATGGTTCATATATCTCTATAGCAGGAAGCTGCTAGCATCTTCCTCTGCAAGGGCACTCAACCACCACCTGCTGCAAAATTCATTCTGATATAACCCAGCCAGGCCCTCCTGCCTCTCGAACCAAACACATCCGCTCTGCAGAGCTACCAGCCTTTCTCAGCTCAAGGCATCAGAGCACTCTTGCTATTGCTCTCAGCTGACCTCCTGAGTTGCCTATAATTCTTATGTAATGGTTTAAATTAGAAGCATGTGTTGTACGATTTCTAGGTGTAGCCCATTCAGAATAGATTAGGGAAGTAATATCAAATGAGGTCCTTATGATTAGCATTACAGTAGACACAAAGCAAACTGATAAGGATGGGATGCTAAATGGTCAATGTTATTGATGGGTTCAGTAATATGCCCCATAACTCTTGAGACCTGAACACCCAGCAAATGAGAGATGAATATGCAGAATGAGTCTACACTCTACCAGCAGAATATCAGAGGACTTCACCATTTCTTTTTGCTGCGTTTTATCCAAAGTGAAATTGAACAATACATTTTCCCTGCCTTAAGTTGGGGAGATATCAGCAATGCTAAACAGAAAGGGCTGGGTCCACAAAGGGAGTTAGATGTTGCAGTTTTTAACTGCCCTGCTGCCCAGTGACATTCACAGCCACAAATTCAGTGTCCAGGCTCTAATGCATTGTATGGGAAGAATTAGGCACCTGAAGGGATTCACAGAAGTCAGCAAGCTGGTCAGGAAGATGCCTAAACTAGCCAGGAATGTGGGAGATCTGTTTTCAAATCATGTTTGGAGCAGGGATTGAATCCAGTGGTTTGCCACTTCCTAGTCAGAAGTGAAATAATGTAAAGATATAATTTAATTTTCCCTATTTTTTGCTTATAGTTTACTTGTTAGCCTTTCACTCAGTTTAAACAATGAAAATTATTTTAATTCTATAAATCATTAATATTAATATTGAACTATGATAAGAACAAAGGAACAAAACGTTATTTGGGGTATAAAGTATCTGATAATATCTCTTATAAAACAGTTGACAGATACATGTTGTGAAAATCGTTTGATACCAGAATAAACTGAGGCATGTATAGATTGTGTGTGACATCCTGACCTGTTGAAATCAATGGGCATTTTGTTATGATTTCAGTGGAGCTAGGATTTTACCCTGTGATTTCTCCAAGATAACGGACTAAGTTGATGTCTCAGCCAGGATTAGAACCTAGGACTGTTTCCCCAGAGCAGTCAGCCTCACTTCAGTCCCCAGAAAAATCATGGAGCAGGTCCTCAAGGAATCCATTTTGAAGTACTTGGAAGAGAGGAAGGTGAGCAGGAACAATCAGCATGAATTCACCAAGTGCAAGTCATGCATGACCAAACTGATTACCTTCTCTGATGAGGTGACTGTCTCTGTGGATATCGGGAAAGTGGTGGACGTCATATATTTTGAGTTCAGCAAAGCTTTTGATACAGTCTCCCACAGTAGTCTCATCAGCAAATTGAAGTATGGGTTGGATGAATAATAAGGTGAATAGAAAACCGGCTAGACAACTGTTCTCAACATGTAGTGATCAATGGCTCGATGTCTAGTTGGCAACCAATATTGAGTGGAGTGCCCCAGGAAGGGTCAGTCCTAGAGACAGTTTTGTTTAACATCTTCATTAATGATCTAGATGATGGGGTGCATTGCACCCTCAGCAAAATTGCAGATGAGACTAAGCTGTGGGGGAGTGGTAGATATACTGGAGGGTAGGGATAGTTAAAGTATATAAATTAGACCTAAACAAATAGAGGATTGGGCCAAAAGAAATCTGATGAGATTCAACAAGAACAAGTGCAGAGTCCTGCACTTAGGATGGAAGAATCCCATGCACTGCTACAGACTGACAGTTTAGGAAGCTGTTCTGTAGAAAAGGACCTGAGAATTACAGTGAAATAGAAGCTGGATGTGAGTCAAGAGTGTACCCTTGTTGCCAAGAAGGCTAACAGCATATTGGACTGCATTAGTGGGAACATTGCCAGAAGATTGCGGGAAGCGATTATTCCCCTCTATAAGGCACTGGTGGGGCCACATGTGGAGTATTTTGTCCAGTTTTGGGTCTCCCCCTACAGAAAGGATGAGGAAAAAATGGAAAGAGTCCAACGAAGAGCAACAAAAATTATTAGGGGACTGGTGCCCATAACTGATGAAGATGGGCTTGTTTAGTCTGCAGGACAGAAGAATGAGGGGGGGTTTGATAGCAGCCTTCAACTACCTGAAGGGGATCCCAAGGAGGATGGAGTTAGGCCTTTTTCAGTGGTGGCAGAAGACAGAACAGGGAGCAATGGTCTCAAGTTGTAGTGGGGGAAGTCTGGGGTTGGGTATTAGGAAATATGTTTTTACTAGGAGGGTGGTGAAGCACTGGAATGGGTTGCCTAGGGAAGTAGTGGAACCTCCTTCCTCAAAGGTTTCTAAGGCACAGCTTGACAAAGCCCTGCTTGGGATGGTTTAGTTGAGGTTCTTCTTGCTTTGAGCAGAAGGTTGGACTAGATGACCTCCTGAAATTCCTTCCAATTCTAATCTTCTATGATTCTATGAACCCTGTGCTCTATCAGCTAAACACTTTCATTTTATATTTCATTTCATAGCCTTTTGCTATGCTAAAATCTGAGTTTTTACCCCTCATCATCTAGAGTCCTGTCTGTTGTAGTGCTCTCAGTTTGCTGCATTTTACGAGGAATATTGAAGAAAGTCTGGTTTTGAACCTCATACTCTTCAGAGCTTTAATTTTTTGTATCTTTTATTTGGAATATTACAAAAACAGGCTTGTTTTCTTCCTTTTCATTTGAAAATTTCTTGTTTACATTTAAAAGATATTTGTCTTTTATGCAAGGATTCTTTTCTCAGCTGGCACATAAACTGACATCCACATAAAAGACTGCCTTCTCTGTTTATGTGATTGATTGAAGTGCAGAGTGTGATGGCAACATGGTTAAAAATAGAAAGGCAATCAGTGTGACTGGGCATGAAATACATTCATATCCAAGTGGAACTTCTCCCCAGTGAATATTGAAGAGCTTTTTCTCTAGGCCCAGAGGATTTACATCACATTAGTTAGTCACTGGTATGGAAATCTTCTACTACAGCTTGGGAATTTGGAAAATTATAAATAGAATTAACTCTAACTGTAAACTGAATCAGCACTATATTTGAGTTACTTTACTTCCCAATGCAATACTAACTAGAAATGAGATTTCAAAGGGGTAGCCATGTTAGTCTATTGTAGAAAGACAACAGAGTCCTGTGGCACTTTTAAAGACTAACAGATTTATTTATCGCATGAGCTTTCGTGGGAGAAAATCCCACTTCGTCAGACGCTTTGAAGATAGGAAAGTTACAGAGTGGGAGGAAATTAAATGCAGGGGAGTGTATGACATAGCATCAGGTCAGGCTGTAACAGCAAATCAAAATAGGAGTTAGGATTCAAAACACTGGGGAACAGCACATAGAGGAGGGGGAGGTCAAATCACTTGTAATGCGAGAAAAATCCATAGTCCCTGTTTAACCCCAAGACAACTGAGATTGATGGTCTGAGCATATGTAGGTATGTTCCACGGGCACTAATGTAATCTTTTTGTACATTAATTTGTAGTTTACAGTTCTATACCGAAACTGCTTCTCTCTAAAGAAATAAATCAGATTTGCTTTTCCCTTGAGGAGTCATAGCAACTGACGAAGTGTAAAATCTGAAGTTAAAGTTTTCATCAAAGATTTCCAGTTTTGTTTTAGGGTGCAATGTGTTTCCTCTGGAAGGAGCACAAACTGTATACCAGACAGGACCATGTTCCCTCAGCAGCTATTTAGTACTCCGAGAACAGGCATGACAAAGGTTGGCTAGAGACACTGCAAATCCAACTAATCCTGAGGTTGCAAAATATTTTATACCACTCTTTGAGCAAGCTGAATATAAGTTTTGGCATCCTGATTGATGTAGTTCAGGCATTTCTAAAGTGCTCATCACTGTGGGAGCTAATGGAATGACAGGAAACGAATGTGTCCTCAGTGCCCGTGGGGGGAGAACTGGAATTAGAAATCCTGGCCCCACAGAAGTCAATGAGAAAACTCTACTGACTTTACTGGAGCCAGGACTTCATCCCTTCTTTTCTTCCTCTGTTTCTAACTCTGTGGAGAGAGAGCATGCAAGAAAGAGAGTGTGTGTGTGTGTGTGCATGAGAGTGAGCTGATCTGAATTTCCAAGCGTCTAGTTAATAAACACCACAAAACCCAGTCTCTAGCATAGTCATATTCAAAGTCTGTGTCCATATAGCAAAGGGAAAAGGTAGAAAAATGCATTAAATACTATCCTAGGATTCCTGGCATTTGTTCTTAGTTTTCCTTTTCAGACTGCATTTATATTTCCATGTGTAAATATTCTCAGAGGACTGCAATAAATGCAGCTGCTTCGGTGCAGTTATTCAGAAACCACTGAAGGTTTCGGGCTCACAGCTGCTCACTAAGAAATATTCTGCTAGTGGGCTTTGTTATAAATTATGTGCCTATAAGAAATCAAAAGGCATCATCAGAGGCTTCTTCCTATTTCTGCCATCAGACCAAAGTCTAAACACAGAAGGGGATTCCAAACTAAACCATTTCCAGTTTTCACCTGCATTATGAATGTAGTAAAATAAAGCTTTCCCTGACCTCTGGGTAATTTTAATGATAGAATTGTATATTAATAACCCAAATTGCTGCTGTTTGTTAAACTGCTATAGAAAACTTCATCTATCCTTATGTTGAGATATCTTTCTTTGTGTCACAGCTGGTATGAGAGAGAAAGAGATAACAGGGATTTCTGTAAGGATTAGAAACAAAAATAAACTCAGTGGCTCACCACTGAAATTGTTCTTTTTCTTCTTTAATAAAACCACTGAAATTTGTAAGAAAAGTAGCTTTGAAAGTGGGATTTGTAATCCACCGAATTAGAAAGAAGTACATGGAGAATCATATCTGTTTAGAGGCAATTTCAAAAGATCGGAAGGGTTTTAGTAGTACAGTGTTGCAACTTTTAACTTGACTTTTAACAAGTCTCACTAACTTTTAATGCCTTTGTTCTGCTAAATCTCGCAAACACTTTTGACCATCTCCCCCTAATACACTAACTGTATGCATTTAGGTATGCATATACGCCATTCAAGCAGAATAATAACCACAAAGAATTTAAAAAAAAAGAAGAGTTTCAGTGATTTTGCTTAGAATTAAAAATAGTAAATAAAAATAGTGTTTCCTCTTAGTTTCTCTGCTGTCCCTTACCATTGGCTCAGGGCTAGGTATGGGATGGAGCCCTAGCTAAGTCAGATTGCTAGGGTGGCACCATTTCTGGGAAGAGCACATTTAAGTTCCTCCTCCTTCCTCTGGTCTGCTCAGATCTTAGGTTTGATCTTAGGTCTGAAGTAGTAAAAGTACTGGAAGCTTTTCAACTACCTCAGTCCTCCTCCCATCCACCATCGTAAGGTTGATCCATTTGAGGGTGCTGAGGAGCTGCATTTAAATTGCGCTCTCTTCTCTGATCAGCTGGGGCTGAGGGAAGGGTGCTCTAAAGAGACGAAGCACTGCTCGTTAGACAGTTTTCTCATTTTTTAATTCTCCATTTTCTTCTCTTAATTCCCAGCCTCAGAGCCCAACTTGAAGGTCCGTTCCAGGTTAAAACAGAAGGTGACAGAAAGGAGAAGCAGCCCCTTACTCAGGCGGAAGGATGGAAATGTCAGTTCATTCAAGAAGAGACTGTTTGAGGTGACAGGTAATTAAGGACTGGAGATTTTCTGTCTAAACTACTACTGCTAGTAGACTGCTTAGAAGACCTGAAAAATAGTTTGAGAAATATAATTGTGTAGTGAACAAAGGTGTGGAGAGAGAGTGTCTGTCAGAAAAACAGCATACATAAAGTACAATTGTATACGATAATTCACTTCATTCGCTTATTAGAAGGGCACTGTCAACTTAAAAACATTCTTTTTTCTTACATATAATAAGTACAAAACCAAGTAACTCCTAGGATTGTTGGAAAAAAAAGATATTCTCTGATTTTTCCTGTTAGTTTCCTGTGTGGATTGGCAGTACTTTGAGCATATTCCGTTTCATTGGTTCATTGTTGATCTCTTGCATCACTTTCCTATCCTGCTCTGTGGAGAGTGTACAGGCTCTTCCCTGGGCTCTGCAAGAAGATGTTTAGTAGTAGCAGCGGCAAAGCTAAAATGTAACCTGCAGAGGCGACTGGGTGTACAGAGTGGAAAAGGAAGAACAGAGGCAGGATGAGTCCAAGCCCCTCCCAAAAGACAGCAAGGGAACAGAAAAACCCATATAATGCTTTAAAGGGGAAAAAATGTCATTTAAATACTAATGTATATTATGTAAAGATTGCACTATCAGAAAAATAGATTAAAGATCCTTAATTTAAACAAAAATTCCAGTCCCTTTAATTTGAACAGGAAATGAATGAATAGCTCTCATCGTCGGGCCAGAGAGGGAATGCTAAACCCAAAGGAATCTCTTCAGGGGAAAGCAGAGCTTTAGGAATGTAGAAAATGAACAGTACACAGATTTTGACAAATCTGAGCAGTAGTTTAACAAGCTTGCAGACAGCTCTGAAGCCAGCACCTGTTAAGGCCCTGATTGAGGAAAGTACTTAAGCACATGCTTAAATCCATTAACTTCAACAGGACTTGGGCATATATGTAAATAATGTCCTTGAATGAGAATGTTCCCCCAAATTAAAACAGGATAGAGCATTAGTTGCAACACTGTATGAATTGTGTTTGCATGTTCTTGGAGAATAGCAGTATTCTCATCAGCACCTGGGTAATAGACACAGATTTAACTTACTCTGCAATTGATTGACTAAAGACTACGCAAAGCACAGTCAGTCATGAGCACACCGGATCAGTCATCCATTAAATCAAGATCCACTGCTGCAACCTGAAGTATCCAGCTGCAGCGCTTTCTGAGATGCCAGCTGCATGCACTCAGAGCTAGAAGGATGGAGAAGTATCCAGCAGGCAGCAGCTGAGAGTGCTGGAGAGGATGCTCTGCTAAACTTTTGGCTCTCAGCAGCAGCCTCTGGTGGAGGGAGGCAGGCAGTACTCTGGCAGTCACTGAAGGAACTCACGCTCAGTTGCGATAGGATGCTACTGGAGGCTGAATGGCCTTGATGGGACCTCTGAAGCATAGGAACCCACAAACCATATGAAGCTTTCTAGAGAGGAATGCTTGTCTTTGTATACAGCTCCACTGAAGTAATTGAAATTCCACTTGGCTTTGTGTGTTTTCCAGGAAAACTGAGATCTACGGTATGAGAGGGCTTGTACTCTTTATTACTTGAAAGGGAAATGTACTGTACTTTTCAATAGCCCTCAACAGCAGTCTTCTGCCAGGTTAGTTCTACTGGGGTGACCTGACAGCTTAGTTGCTTCTGAAGTGAGCAGGCTAGAAATTCAACCTAATTCTTTGGGATGCCTTTCCCTGAATTAGACTTTCTCTGAAGTGAGTGATCTCCCAGGGTTTAAAGAAACGTGTGACCACGATAAGAAGTATCATGGTGACAATGTTTCCGAACAGGGTGGGAGACACCTGGTTCCTTGGAAGTGTTGCTTGGATTAATAACTTTGGTGAGTGAGGTTTGATGTTTCCAAAAGAAAGATTTTGGAATGAGGGTAACCCTTTGAAATCAGATGTTGGAGCACTCCTCCTGGTCCCCTTTATTTGAAAATGTCAGCCTTAATAGTTTTTGATTTTTAGAACTCACCGATGCATTTTGTGACTTGATGTATTTACGAACTTGTTTAAATATTCATTGGTGCCTTTTCAGTCAGAGCAGATGGTGCTGCTTGTAATTAGAAGATATTTTTTAGACGTTATAAAGGAAAAGTTTTGCACCTTGGGGAGAAAAGTTGCAGAGAGGAAAAAAGTGATAAGTGAAAGATTTTAGGTTAATTAAAATTGGTTTTGAATCCCTTCCACAAATTTGAACTAAGTAAATGAAGAGGCCAATTATCTTTTGATGATAAAATATGCTTTAATGTTATATATGCTCATAAAGTGGTTGTATATGTGTAGTGTTAGTGTGCCATTATCTCATATCTTATCTTGCAAAATTAGAACTGAACTCTGCTTTGAATTGTCCCTTGTGTAAGTACAGTGGAATCCAGGCTTATGAACGTGCAGACGTAGAACGCTTTTGGGGCCTGGCTCATTAATCTGAATAGAACAGGAGGAATTACAGTGTCTGGGCCTGATTCTGATATCACTTGCTCTTGTTTGATACTAGGGAGCTCCATTGACTTCAGGGGCATCACACCTGGTTTACTTTTGTTTCAATGAGATGAGACTCGGTAAATGAGTGCAACTCAAGGGATTTATGTCCCCATGTAGATGTGACATAGTGTAAACAAATTAAATTCCATGTCCAGTAAGGGCAGTTTTCAGGACAGCTCTCCACTGTGTTTATTAGAAACTGGGACAGCTGAGCGCAGAGCTTTCCATAAAGATATTCCCAGTTAATTTTGCAAACATTGGTGTTGTGTCATTGCTGAATTTGTTGAGGATCTAAGAGTTGGCATCTTATTGCCTAGTCTTTCTTCTCTGGCACTCTTTATATGCATTTCTAGAGTGGCTCATTCCTTTGTGATGGATATATTTGCAAGTGGAGGTGCAAAGTAAAACATTAGTGAATTACTAGAGAGCATTACCTGCAATCATAGTTGAAGTACATGACACAGAGTCGGGACATTTCTATTTCAATCCTGACTCTGTCACTGATATATTCTTGGGATTCACTTTTTCCACAGGTTGCCATTGACTTAATTGTGATTTTTTTCTATTATACATTCTACGTAGTCCATCATTGGCTAAAAGTACAATTGAGCACATTTTCTTTCTTTCTTTCTTTCTTTCTTTCTTTCTTTCTTTCTTTCTTTCTTTCTTTCTTTCTTTAAAAAAATGGCTTTTTGACTAAATTAAAATTTATGTAAAAACCCCAATGATCATAAAATTTTCAAAAAATAAAAAGCAAGAATTATCAGTTTGAGGTTTTGTTTTTTGTTTTTTTCAAATTAAAACTTGAAATATTTCTGAGCGAAAACACTTCTTGAGCTGCCCTATGTTATTAGTGTACCAGTGGAATAATGAATTGCAGAAATGTACTCTAGTTAGGCGTAGGAATGGGTGCTTAAAGTTACCAGCAAAACTCCTATTTTCTTCAGTGACAAGAGAAGTGGTGACCTAACAAATGACCCAAAAAAGAGAGCAAAGAATCAGTGATAATCTTAAATTGATAGCTGGCTAATTAAAGACATTTTCTTAATTCTCTTAATTTTCAGAGATAGTTTGTATGAAAAATGTTCTATAAAATAAAGATTCTTATCTCTATTAACACTATACCATTCTATGTTAGTTATTCTTTTCTTGTCCTGAATAAAAACTCTTACTGTCATCAATATAGGATTTATAGCAGTTAGATGTCATGAGAACCTATTAGATCATCAGATCCATTCTTTTATAAGTGCAGGATATCTTCCCATGGTATATATCACTGATAGCAGATGTATCATTTCCTAAACCGATACTACCTTTCATCTTAACCGAATCTCGTGGGTGTTTTCGCAACAAGCCCAGGTAGATTATAGCCCTCAAAATGCTATTTTAAGATTTTGTATGCTGCAAACATTCCCTCATATCTTGCTGGCAGAGATGTATTGCAAATGGTGTATTTTTTTTTATTGATTACTCATGTAGAGGTTAGTTCACAACTGAATACTCTGGAGCCTTTCCCAAACAGCAAGGGAATGGCAGTAGGCCTCATGAATTGATTACATGTTTTCGTGACCTTTGCAAGTCTACTGTTTCTGTCATTTTGATCTCTCACAGAGGCAGAAGAGTATGCAATAAAAAGTACTTCCTTTCCTTTTTCCTCATTAAGAGTTCTGTTTGTACATCTCTGCCTGCCACCGTGTAACTTGCCATCTATGCAGGAAAGTCAACTAATAAATTCCCTCTTTGTGCAGAAGAGATCAAGAGGGGGAAAGAATGAGAATATTTATCTTTTTAGGGTTGGAAACAAATTGGGACTCAGAGAAAATCCTTAAGACATTAAGTAGTCCTTTCGTATAAAAAACTATTCTTCAACAAAAGAAAGACTATACCATAAGCAATATACTCTGCATCATAATTGCAGCTGGATTTCTATGTTACTAATAAATTCATCTTTGCTTAATGTGTTTTTCAGAGTTGTCTGTTAGTAGCAGTTCCCCAGGAACAGGGCCCAGCTCACCAAGCAATGGTCCTACTGGAAGTGTGACAGAAAATGAAACCTCACTTTTGCCATCTAATTCTCAAGCTGGGGTAAGAATAATACATGCAGTCCCTTAAATGACGAGGTAATTACTTAGCATTTTAGAGCTGGAAAGATTCCCAACAGCACTTTAAAGACCATAGCAGCCCTCTGATTTCCCTCCTTCATCTAGAAGTCACAGTTATAGTGTGTGAAAGAGAAAATGGCTTGCATTTCAGATGGGAGCAGAAACCAGTCTACCGCAGAGGTATGATGGTGCTGGGATACATTGTGGAATGATTGTTTTGATATAAAACAATGAATATTGCCATCTTGAAGAAATCCCAGGAAATAACACTAGCATCTCTAAATTAGTATTAACAACTGATTCAGCATACTGCAAAGTACTTTTCTTTTGAATTTTATTTGGAGCAAATGGTACTTCAGCAAAATGCTTTATGCTCCCACACACATGTAAATGTAGGGCTAGCTTTTACCTGCAGGGCTTGTCTGCACATGGAGTTACCTCTAATTGATTATCTCTGATTAACTCTCTGTCCAGAATAATTCCATGTGTAGACAAACGCTTACTCATGCTGAGCAGTACGTTGCTCAGTAAGTAGTACATTACAGTTTATGCTGGCTCAGGTCCAACCCATTCCTGTTCTGAGTTCTAGGCTAGAACACAGGAATTCTGGGAATTGTAGTTCCCTGATGGACCGGGCAAGTGTAGGCTGGTGGAAAATATGCCAGGAAAAGAGCTAGAAATATAAAGATCTCCCTTTTGCTTGCTGTAGAGGGTAGCAGCTAGCTAGACAAGTTCTGAAGAACAGTGCTGATACATCCAGAAGAGAGGAAATCAGGGAAGAATGTTGGTGGAGAGATGTGCTGTGGAATACAGGGAAAGGGATTGTGGGATCAAAATAAAATATAGGAGGTGGCCTTGAGGGAAAAGTGAAGCAATGACAGTTGAGTTTGAAGTGGGAAACCACCTTCACTATTTGGGATTCTAGGGTCAAAGCACTGAGGTGCCAGCTAAAGAGGCGTGGTTATGTCCCTGCGATCAGAGAGAAAGAGGGAGACCCAGACAAGAGGGATATGGTCCAGAGTCACAGACTTGTATTGTGAACTTCTTGTTTTGTTTACACAGTAGGATAGGACCGTTTTGGTTTTGCTAAAGGGTTAAATTAATTAAACAGTGACAGGAAGGCTCTGAGGACACGAAGGCAGCACCCATACCTGTGTCGGAGTGGCAAGATAGTGTTACATATTACCATTGATATCCTTTGGAATCATTGTACAGTAAGGCACTACTCACTGTCAGTAATGTGGCAGAATCTTGTCCATGTAACTATAACAGAATGTTATGAAGCTATGAAGACTTCCAACACAGACATAAACCACAAGATTAAAGCATAGCTCACCAGAACTGTAAATAAAAAAATACAGCCTCATAATATGCACACTGCATCTTGTTCAATATGGGTGAACCAACAGAAAGCACAGATATGTAACATAAACTCCCCAAATAATATACAGTAATTGACATCATTTACTGTTTTTCTTGATGTATTTATTTGTTCTCTGATACATGTTTCTCTGAGGTAGTAAAATAGTAAATCTGGGTGCTTTGGGGCAGTGCATTCCAGTTACTGAATTTAAAAATGAATACAAAAGAGAGATGTTTAATCTGTATCTAGTACAGCTGTGAAATACCATAGCTTTATGTTATAGTTTTAGCCAGCTGGCCAGGTGAGTTTTGCTCTGTTAATTAAATATAGACATTCATTCAAATACATGTTCTTGCAGTAAGTTGAGACATTCCTTTCAGAAGATCATGATTTTAATTTATTTTCAGGTATGACACATATACCACAACACATCTAGGAAGATGTAGTTGGTCCTAGCATAGTAGCATCCTTCCAGCTGCTGACAGCAGTGGTAGAAATCAAGAGGCGATCACATGAGTGAGACAAGGATGAATAGCTTTATTAATGGAGATGCAGCTCTCACAGATTCTGCAAAGTATATTAAAGCTTTAATATTTCCTCCACTTATAAGGCATCTGAACTGTAACTTTATTCTATTCCCTGATCCCTCCCATCATGTCCCAGTCCCTAGTGCAAAGAAAGGGCAAGGAGAGGATACTTACAGCTTAAGATCCTGCAGAAATGAAAGTAGGGGGACAATTTCTTCCTCTGCACCCTGCTTCTGGTGGATTTGCAGAGTGGAATACCTACCTGGCAGACCTGGGCAGATCTATCAGATTTCCACTGCAAAGGGTTAACACCTTCAGTAAAACATTAGGGCAGGGGTGTCAAACTTGTTTGCTGTGACAGGCCAGATTTGACTTACCGGTAAATCTACTTCAAGTGGACCGTACATACCATAAATCAAAATACTAGGGCCTACACTCTCACGGCACCGCAGGGCGCAGGACTGCGCTCCATGATACTGTGAGGACCACACTCTCTCTCTGTCCCTGTTAGGGAGAGACTGTGGTCTCGCGAAGCGCAGTCTCACATATCCAGTGATACCATGATGCTGCAAGACCTGTACGCTCTCATGGCACTGTGGAGCGCTGGGTATGCAAGCCTGCACTCTGTGATACCATGAGACCACACCCTGTCACTTTCTGCTAAGGAGAGAGTGTAGTCACGTAGAGTGCAGTCGTGGGCCAGACGTAAGAGGTTTGCAGGCCATATTTGGCCCATGGGCCATATGTTTGACACCCTTGCACTAGGAAGAGGGGAAAGGGATGTGGGGGTATGAAAGAGTCGGTGAATATATCCAGGTGTTTGTGGAGAATCTGGAACTTTAGTTTCTCAAGGATCAGACAACATGTAAAAATTGTCAAAGGGTCTCATTTTAAATTTCCTATGTAAAAATTAGTGAATACTTTACCAAAAAATAAATAATAATAATAATAATTATGGAAAATTCAGTTGTGCTCCAAAAAGTAACTGTACTATTTGGAAACAAAATTCTCAGTGAAATGGAAGGATTTTAATTCTGTTTCAAGTATTTATCTCAGTATAAACTAAATTATGGAGTCACTGCTGACACCTCCAGAATATGGTACTGATGATTAGGTGACAAATTGTTTCATCATTGACTGCCTCACCTGCACTCCTCTGCCCATTAATCCGTTGCCCCGGGACTACTTTTAACTGCCCAAAACTGTCAGGAATGTCAAACAGCTGGCATTATTTGAAAAATAAACTTTCCAAGGAAATGGTTCTCTTTCCCTCCAAATGTGAAAATTTTCCCTCCCGCAAAATAGTACGTTAGCCTAAAACTCAAATGGACAATAATCACTTCAGACAGGTTTAGAGTCCAATACCTTGTTACCCATCAGAACAAGAAACAGGAGCTTAATGCTTTAGAATAGTGGAGATTCCTACTTTCCCCACGGGCCAAGCAGTGTATACTTCCATCCCTGGAAAGTTTCGAGGGATTGGACAGAAATTACCTGGAATTTTTTATTTATAGAAATTATTTTAGGTCATTTTTTAAAGCATTTTGAATATAGTCATTTATCTTTTGCTCTAAGCACTGTGCAGCTGGGCAAAGAGTACTCAAGGACTTAGCACTTACATACAGGTTAACCTTAACCGTGTGAGTAGTCAAATTGATCTCTGATTTATTTGGGTGCTTAAAACTAAGCATGTGCTTAAGTGGTCTGCTATATGAGGGCGCTAATGAACTGGCTTTAAAAGGATAAAAGATAAAGGGATAAAATAAATAGCTCCCTGCACACAACACATGCATGTTCACATACACATGCATACACCATAGACCTTCAGTAAACAATCTGTGGCAAGCAAAATACTGTTTTACTGCATTATTAAATAAACTATTAGCTATCAGTTGAAGGATGGTCTTGTGGCTAAAGTTTAGGGCTCGTAGTTAGGAGGTTTATTCTCAGAGACGTCTCGTGGACCTTGGCCAAGTCCCTCAGTCTCTCTGTGCCTTGGTTTCCTGTCTGTATAATAATTCCCTTATAAACCAAAGGTGTGAGGAGGCTTCATTAGTTTTTTGTAAAGCTCTCTGAGGTTCTTAGATGATGGAAGGCGCTAAAGAGGTACTAATTACTTATTATTATCCTCCCTCAGACAATATTTGTAATGCACATGTCAAGGGCAGTTTTTGCCTGTATCAATATGTGTCAAAGAACATCGCGTTCAATGCTAAGATTTATATTCCCTATTTTATACAGCTAATGCCCATAGTCATAACTGCTTCATTTTTCGACGGCCTAGCGCACTGATAATTGTTTTATATTCTCTGCTGATAAAACAAAATAACATGAGGAAATGTGACTTAACGGAGTCTGGGCTAATGGAGCTATTTCTCCAGGTCAGTGGCAGGACATTCACCTCAGAAAAACTGGAATGGCTAGTTCAACCTCCAGCAGGGACTTTCCCCCATAATGAATTAATTGTGTGTGTGAACTATGATCCAGAGGGCAGGTGGGTGACCTCTGCATGCTGATTAGTAGCCTCTCTATGGCACAGAAAAAATAAAAAAGTTACACTGATGGCTAACATGTGGGTTTGCCTCATAGCTCTCTGAATGGGATTGCATGGTAACTCAGATTATGTATTGTAAAATACAAAAAAGTTCAGTTCAAACCACAGGCTAGTCAGTAGAATGGGATTAAAATAATATATTTTCACCTTGGGAAACCCAAGTTCAAATAGAGATATAACCTTATAATATTTGGATGTTAATGCTATATTACATGGAAAATCATTTGGAACTGGATACTAAGCTACTTGAGTACTTCATGCTTAGTGCTAACACCATAAAATGCACAAGGGAATGATGTGGTTTATTTGAGTTTATTTACAATGTTTGATGCTCTGAATATTCTAACTCCTGGACACTCGTCCACTTCATTAAACCACCACAGAAACAGATTACAATCTGGTGGTTTTCTTAGCAAATGTGGAATGTGCAGAACCAAATTGCAGCAGCCTCATCAGTGAAGTGCAGACCCCCTCCAACCACTATCAAATGTGATCAGTTTGGGGGGACTGGCAGTCTGTGTTCAGAAGAGGTATGGGAAGATTGAAGCTCTGATACCATTAGGACTACATTCTGTGCATTAATGAAACACTACATTACAAAATCATCTTCCTTTGTTATGCCAGGCAGTGGTGGCATTAGGCTTTTTCGAACAAGTCACTGAAATGAGCCTAAAAAGCTGCTTTGAAAGCTCTCTCTATATTGGAGCCAGTCATTCCGCTCATTGGCAGAACACTTGGAAGCTGAAACCGCTGGCTTCCATTTCTGGCTCCAGTCAGCGACTTCTTTACCTCTCTGATTGCTCAATAGTTAACTTTGTGGTCCTGCGGGTGCAAACATTTTTCCATAAATCTCATCATCAGTACATTTTGATTTTATTTAATAGTAACCAAACATCTGAATGTTTCTTCTATAGTTGAACATTATCGCCAGCTCTCAAATGCTACTTATCTAATTCATTTTTTGTCAGGCACCCAAAATGCAGACATTTCTAATAATAGGCTCTGTTCTAAAATCATGCAAAATGTCACTTGTTTTTTTGTAATCCTGCATGACTCAATCTGCTGTTGTTTCCTAATATTTATTGTGACATTTTCAGTAAGTGTTGTATTCACTTCTGAGTGGGCATATAGCCATGGTTTTCATAGTGACAAATGAACACTTTTTGCTGGGAAAAAGCAGGTTGCTATGATTTACCAGTAAAAATCTGAGTCAATACTGTAAATGTTCACATTTAAGTGACTACGGCAATATCAGTAATGAAATTTTTATTCTTTTAAAACAGCTTTGCCACAATCATTTAAATAGCAATCCCTTAAATGTGTTAACACACAGTGGACAGTGTAGTAACCAGTTATTTAAATATTCTGAAAGAACAGAGGAATGCTGGGAGTAAGAAAACTTGCAGATAATTCCTTGTTATCAGAACAATTAAGGAGTCCTGTGGCACTTTTAAAGACTAACAAGTTCATTTATTAATAAATAGGACTCCTTACTTGTTTTGCTGAACTAGACTAACATGGCTACTCCTTTGGAATTTGTCTCCTTGCCATCTGTTTCTCTAATAGTGATTTCAGTTTCTGGTCAGTTAAAAGACTTTCTCTCATTATATGAGACTTAAAAGTTAAAGTTATATATACACCTGATAAATAGAAGTTGTTTTGATTAGACCCAGTTGCCCCTACTATATCCAGGTTCACGGTAGGTACCTATTTCTCTGTTGGAGCAAACCATATACTTTCCAATGACATGCTGGGCATGACTAAATCCTTTTTGCCTTTTTCTTGCAAGGATTTCCAATTACTTAATTGGGACAGCTTGTCAGTAAGCCGCAATTCAAATTTACGTGATTCACTCTAAACACAAAGGGGCTGATCCAAAGCCCAATGAGATCAGTAGAAAAAAAGATCCCATTGGTATCAGTGAGCTTTGGTCCATGCCCATACAAAATCCATTTCTATTTGGTGTGCAGGACGTCTGGAGACTATTATTTGGAGGGTAATAGTAGAAACTGAACCACCTGATTATAGAGGACATAAATGAACACACATATATAAATATCTCTTAAACGTACCTTCTTTAATATTACTTTATGAGCCTCAGCTTTGAGGAGCACACTTTTTATGTCTTCGATGGTAATATTTTTAGGTCTCTAGCCAGCATGATCAAATTGAAATTCACTCCAAACATGAAAAAAGAATCTACTTCATTTTTAAAACTAACAGAAATGATAATAGAATTTGTTTCTTACTTTTGAGTGCTGCTTATCCTGAATATTCAAAGAAATGGTAACTTCAGACAGTATGTCTACAATTTGAAAGATTGAAGGCCAAAAATAATTCCCTTTTTCTCCACTTTTGTGTATGTCTGAGAGAAAAGTTGATATGACAGTCATGCCACACACTTATTATATCTAATTACCATATTTACTTTTTAAGAATTAAGTGAACCTGACTGATGGGATTGATTTTTTAAAAAAGCACATGCAAGCTGGGAATTCTGCCTTATCAAGTGGATGCTGTCAGGAACAGGACTGTGCCCCAACTTGCTCAGTATATTATCACTAGTATAATGCTTCAAGTTGCCCAAATACACATGTAAAGCCCTGATTCTGCAAAAAGCTCCATGCTGGTGGCCCCGAGTCGGGATATGGGTCTTAATGTCGGCTTAATGTGAGGATTATTGGAAAACAAATACCAGTTGATTTTTAATAACATTTGCATTCAAATTTAACAGCCTGAATATGCCTCTACAATAGAGTAATTTTCTTTTAATAATCAGTTGCAGTTTTTTAAGCACAGCTGTCTTATCACATATGTTTAATAGAACTGATTTGTGGAGATTCAGTTTTAACAGTCATGCATTATCTTTTGGTTATTTGACTTTTTCCTTAAATTCTCTCATTTCGCTCATGTTCTCTAAGGCCAACAAGGAAATGTATATTTTTAAAAGGTAGCACCATGTAGATGCAGCAACAAATCTGAAGTTGTCCTAAAAAGAGGATTATATTTTTTACAGCGTCTCTTTTGGTAAAACCTTTATACCATTTCACACTAGGCTTTTGTATCTGAGCTATACTTCATTTTAATAATGTATCAACTTGGATGTTATCAAGCCTGTGCAACGGTAAAGGGAAATTAATGTAGTATACAAATGAAGCAGTTTCTTTACACTTGCATTCCGTACAGTCCGTGTCTCTTCTCTCTTTTCTATACCATCTTCTAGCATTCCCAAGATACAAAGAGAAAATTCCATAGATAGACTTCTACTGTATTGTCTCAGTGGTAGGTCTTATTTCCAAACAAACTAGATGAGGAAGGTTATATTTTGGAATAACATCCTGTGTTTTTGTGCTGCACCAGTTTTCAGTGACAGTCTGAAGTTGCATTGTATTAGCAGAAGGTATATTCTAAAGTTAATTGATATCCCAGGTTTGTCCAGGGGAAAATCTACCGCTCCCCACAACATGCTTGACAAGTTATTATATTTACTTTAGTCAAAGCCCGAGTGTGCAGTATCCCTCTTGGAGGTGGTCTATTATTGGAGCCCCATATGCTTTTTGTTTGGGAAGAAAGCAGTGACTGTGTCATACTGTTACACAGGGTATTCTTTTTCAGGGATGTTGTTCCCTTGGGGACCATATCATGCCAGAGTTCCTAAGCCTAATAAGACCTTTGTAGCTCTTATTGTGTAAAAGTTCTGGGAGGGAAGCAAGAGTTAAACAGAAAATGTAATTCAAGCATCTATACTAGACCACATGTTGAAAAACATGACTGTTAAAGGAGAATGGCAAAGGCTTCAAAAAGATTCCTCTTGCAATAGGTATGTGATAATGTAACCTTTTTATTAGACGTCTCCCACTGAATCTAAAATGAGTGGTTTGGGGGATCTTTTCAGAATATCTGTTTCTCTTTGCAGGGTGATTTAAAAAAATCATAGAAATTATATGTCGTCTTCATAAATGGTTATATCATATGGTTTCAAAATAGGTAAGGGTTCTATCCAGCAGCTGTTGAATTTGGAGGGAGTTGAGGAGATGAAGCACTTCACAGGGGGAGCTCAGTATTCAAGAAGAATGGGAGTCATGGTTTTTTTTTTTAACATTTTTTAAAAAGGCATTTGCTTCCTAAATCATTTTGTACCCAGACTTTTTCCATCCTTATTAAACAATAAAACCTAAAACGCCCATGATAATTTAATGGCCGGGGACAAGATGTTGGGTAAAATATTGCTGCAATTCCAAAGGGGTAGCTGTCTTAGTCTATTGCAGAGAAACAAACGAGTCCTGTGGCACTTTTAAAGACTAACAGATTTATTTATTGCATGAGCTTTCTTGGGAGAACATCCCACTTCGTCAGACGCCTTGAAGATGGGAAACTTACAGAATGGGAGGAAATTAAATGCAAGGAAGTGTATGACATAGGATCAGGTCAGGCTGTAACAGCAAATCAAAAGAGATGTTAGGGTTCAAACACTGGGGAACAGCATATAGAGGAAGGTGAGGTCAAATCACCTGTTGTAATGAGAAAAAGACAGGACTCTGTTTATTGTTGCAGTGTGTGTGAATTATACTGCTTTAGAACCTTTTCTTCCCTTTTAATGAAAATATCTAATATATGTGATATGCTGCACTTCTAGATAGGAGGATATCCCTCAGTATATCCAAAATGATATCCAGTACAGCTATATATGTATTGTTGCACAACTTAAAGCGGTGAATCATCACTGTTCCATAAAACAAATCCTGCAGGCCTTCTTGAATATTTACTCAGGCAAAACTCCCATTGACCCTATAGCAATGAATGTGTGGTTGGTGGGAGAAGAGGCAGTGGAGCAGGGAATCCTTGACATTTTGGTTCTGCATAGGAATTTAACTGATTAACACAGGTAACATGGTAGGCAGGTGAGTATTAATCTCCATTTCAGGAAAAGAATCACAGACCCATACTGGAGAAATATTAGTAGGCTCCAGTACTCCTGATACTCAGTATATCAGGAAATGGAGTACTTTTCCCTAATATTTGGGGCCTTAGGGAGATGCACACTAACAAAGATAATTTACTAATTATTTTTTTGTTTTTGAAGTGTAATAGAAATAAGGGTTATATATCTGAAGGTGATTTTTTTTTCTTGTTCCAGCATTTGGTTTCACAAAAACGTATCCTGGTTAACGAAGAATCGATGAATCTATTGAGTTTGTATACATCTCCTTCTTTGCCCAACATTACCTT
The DNA here is from genome assembly GCA_007922175.1 of Pelusios castaneus. NCBI lineage: Eukaryota > Metazoa > Chordata > Testudines > Pelomedusidae > Pelusios > Pelusios castaneus. The sequence goes on from ML685787.1 coordinate 6,982,568, forward strand.
GGGACTTCCGGCAGTACAATCTCAGCTCAGTGTAAGTGATCACTTTCAACGTGTTTTCCTTTTGCGTCGGAGGGGTTTTCTTGAGACCAACCTCTCTTATGCATGCTTTCGCCCCTCCTCCTCTTCAACTTTTCTCTCTTCTTTCTACCTTTTCTCACAATACTCTGGCCTCTTTACCCCTCAAAAAGCTATCTCCATCTCTGTCCGTTTTGTCTTTTTGTAGTGTAAGCAATTCAGGGCAAGACCCGTGACCTCATTTATGTTATACAGGTCCTGTTACATAGTGGGCACTATTGGAAATAATAAATAATCATACTGAATAAACAAATGTGAAAGCTCATATACTGATGTATCAAACAGAATTTCTGATTTATAGATATGTGTGCTTGAAGTAACAGAAGTGATCAGAGGCACGTGGGTGGGTCATATGATTTGACCTTGTATGAATTACTTTTGTACCTGTGACTACTATCTTGAATAAAATATCTTTCAGGAGTACCCTACTGAAATCAGTAGTTTATAGGATAACATTCTTTTTACTACGACTCAGGGTTAGTTGGAACTTAATAGAAGTCCCTTGTGTCCCTGTAGGTAGATTTGTTACTTGATGGTACACTACAAAAAGAGAGTTAAACAAAATATCCAGCACTCCTGAATCTAACTATGAATTATTACATATGTAAAAATGAATGTATCTAATAGCAGGTATGTAAACATGATTGATAGATCAGTGAACATTGGGTATTTTAATAATTGCTTGTCTGCTAATTTACTTGGCCTTTGTTCAAGTTGCAACAATCAAATTTCTTTATATTTGAATGTTAAAATAAGCATATGAATACATAGATACAGTAGTCTATTAATGAATGACATTGGGTTGAGCAAAAGCCACAGAACTCTAGGGGTGAAATCCTGGCTCTGTTAAAGTAAATGGAAGTTTTGCCATTAACTTCAATGGGGCCAGAGTTTTACCCAGACTACTTAGTGCAAATAAAGGTTTACAGCAGGTTTTTATACAGTAATATGTAATAGCATAAAGATTCTCTGCAATTTAAAATTTAATATGAGATAACGTTATGATTTATAAATTTGGTAGAATTTGTATCAAATTCTAGATGTATAAATAAATATGTATGACTTTACAGTATATGTTTCATTTTAAATATGCACTGTATTATGGTTTTCAATAAGGTAGTACTTGATGTCAATGGTAAATTTAGTTCAAATTGTATGTCATATCTGGCTTTTTTGTATAATGTTATGTCCTCATTACAACTCAAAATAAATTCTCTAGGAATCTTGCATCAGACACTTGTAAATAAATGATTCTAGTTAAATGAAAACAAAGAAGGAATTCTGTGGCACTTTTAAAGACTAACAGATTTATTTATTGCATAAGCTTTCGTGGGTGTAATCCCACTTTGTCAGATATATGAAATGGAAAATGTGGCATGTTCGCTGCAAATATATATATACAGAGAAGGGCGGGTCACAAGGTAAATTAAATCATCCAGAGGGATAAAGTGCAGAGAGAGGCTAGACTTATCTCTCTGGATGTTTTAATTTACTTTATGTTTAATTTAATTAAATTAATTAAAGTGAGTATCATTTCAAAGTACAGTATTCATAAATAATTTTTCCCTTCTGCAAAAAGTCTTGTCTGATTGACAACAAGTCAAAGTAATACTTTACATGAAATTAAAAGGTACTCTCTCTTAAAAAAAAAAATACAACACACACATCATATAAGCTTTTATTGTGGTCAGCTAACTCTTAATGCTATTTTTAGAAATTGAATAAACACGGTTTTTGATTTTTGCAAGGGAATGTTTATGCAATTGCCAGAATAAATCAATGTAATTTGAATTCAATATAATTCACCTTGTTCATTGTTTTTTGGGAAGAAGGGCAGTAGCAGAATGTGAAGTAAAAAGGGTGTACAAGAAACTTTTAATGAAAAAGATTAGGGTTTGCCTGAGTAGAACATCTGGAATTCAGATACTCAGAGAATAGTCTTTTTTTACTCTGACAAACTGAATGGTAATCATGTATAATCTGGAAGTCTTAATTAGTTATTTATTACTGTTATTTATTACTTTTTTATCAATCCTTTTAAAAAATCTAGCTAATGATTTCATTGAAAATGTAAGCATCTGTTAGATTTAACACAGGTATCTGAAGTAGATTTCCAGTACTAATAGGTCAAGATTTTCAAAAATGGATACCTAAATTTAGGTCCCTAACTCTGTATTTAGGCAATTAAATCAGGGGTCTTTAAAATGCTAAAGGGCCAGCAGTTCTCATTGAGTCCTGTAGACTGGATTGTTACTTTACAAGTCGCTGAATAATGAGGCAGTGTATAGTTGTGCTGCACCAGAAGGAGGCCATACAAGGAAGTGCTTCAGGGGGAAGTAACATGCACTAGCTCTATATCAGCTGTCATTAACTTTCCATCTAACTTTGGTTCAGTATTGCTTGAGCCAGAGCTCACCTGCTTCCCACTGAATTCATGGCACCTGTTTTCCCCTGCTCCTCTCACTTTCCCTCTCTAGAGAAGGTGTTGATTTAAGTGAACCATGCAGCGGGCTGGGGAACGGCCACTCTTCCCTACTCAGCATTGCAAGGAAAAGGTCACAATCTTGCTCTTCTAGGTGAGCTTTTAATTGAAGGTTCCCTGTGCAATGTTGTTGCTGTGTTAAAATAACTGATGTGCTTTTCTCCATTTTCACTCCACAGACACAGGGAAGATGGGGATGCTCTTTGTCCTTCAAATTGCAGTATAATAAGCCCAGCTAATTCTGTGGAGACCTAATGAACCAAGTCTTTGGAAAGCTGCTAACATCTCTGTTATGTCTTGACACAGGCTTCATCTTCACTCAAAGAAATACAGAAGTGTGAGACCCAGCCACACAGGCAGGGAGTGGCTCTGCCTGGACAGTATGGGGGAAGCATATCTCCCTCCTCAGCTCATCCTCATGTTGCTCTAGAGGGGAAACCTAACAGTAGCCATCAGGCTCTCCTGCAGCATTTGTTATTGAAGGAGCAAATGAGACAGCAAAAGCTTCTTGTGACTGGTAATTATGAAAGGCTTCACCGGAGTGTCCTTTAGGGCTTTTCTTTTTTTAACACAGTTGTTTTTTACAACAGAGTGACTTTGTTTTTAAATGAAATGCAATACATGAATCCTACAGTTCACAGCTACCGGGGGGGAAAAAGGCAGCCTGGTGTTTGATTTTCACTCCTGCGTCTAGTGAGAACTGCTCCAATCTCTTCATTATCCCTCCCAGGGTAAAATGGGTACAGAAAACATAATAGTTTTCTACTGAGGCTGTCAAAATTCCTCTTGTTGCTGGGCATGTGGGAGGAGTATCATTTTGTTGATATTACTTCAGAGTTCTGCAGTATGCCCATTGCACTGAACCTCTTCCTGACTTGCATATTTTCTTCATTTTACGGTTCCTTATACTTGATGAAATGTCATTGTTTTGCAGGAGGGGTTCCTCTCCATCCACAGTCTCCGTTAGCAACAAAGGAGAGAGTCTCACCGGGCATAAGAGTTGCCCACAAGTTGCCCCGTCATAGGCCTCTGAATCGAACCCAGTCAGCTCCACTGCCTCAGAGCACGTTGGCCCAGCTGGTCATCCAGCAGCAGCACCAGCAGTTCTTGGAGAAGCAGAAACAGTACCAGCAACAAATCCACATGAACAAAGTGAGCTCCCAAACTAGTCTTTTCAGTACACACAGAGAATGCAAAACTAACAAGATGGTGTGGGGTACCTGGGACAATACTGTACTTACACAGCATGCAAATCTTTGCTGCATGAGCATATTGTATACACAGAAGCATGTACGACTTGGGGGTGAGTGTTGATGTTAGTGATAGACTAGACATCCATTCTCTGTCTTTCTTCAAGTTTATCTAAAGTTGGTTCGCTGTACATCAGGACAAATATAATTAAATAAAACAGCAACCAGATTCTCTTGCAGTTTTAAATGGCTGTTTTTAATCAGTTTCCTTTTATATGGATAAATGATTCCTCAAAAGGTTATTGGGATTTATTTCTGACTAATTTCACTTCCCACTTCACTGTTTAGAGGCAAGTTTGAGTTGCTACTTGTGATTCATATTTGAAGCTCACTTGATTAATGAGGAGCAATACATTGGTAGTTCTTCAAAATCAGCCTTCTGATTGACTTAACCTCTTCCATCTAGAGGCTTGATCAGCCAAAACAACTTTTGATCACCTTCTATCAAGACAACTTTACATATAAAATTGACAAGTAGCAAAAAGTTCATTGCTTGCATGTCAGGTAAAAAATAATACTGAAGGATATATCAGAGGAGAACCAACTATTGCTAATAATGAATTTAGGGCCCAGTTTCTAGTAATCCCTTATTCTATAAGAAATCAATAGAACTACTGGAAAGTAAGTGACATCTCAATATGAATAAAGGATGGTAGACTTTGCTCTAGTTATATTCATAACAGAGAAAGTACTGCTTAATAAAAGAGATAGCCAGACCTTCATCAGAGATAAGTGGTAGCCATGAATATTAGCACTCTTTAATACTGAAATATATGAGTAATTAAATGATTTATTCCTAGGACAACCCTTTTAGTGCATACTCTTCCATCTTACTTATTGTACTATACTCGTTTTCAAGTTGAAGTTAAATAGATGTTTGCCAGACTGCTTTGAATAATTTTGGCACATATGAATCAATGCATCTTCCCTTTCTCTATCTTGTCAGAGATTATTTGACAGGTTTATATGAAAGCCAGTTATAAGGGAGAAAATAAGATGAAAAGCAGGCATGTGGCTCTTTTACATTGGAGAAAGGATCGACCCATCTCACTGGTGAACTTCTCTCATGGAGTGCTGATTCCTTGGAATCTGTTAGGAATTCCCAACAAAATTAGAAACAAACCTAGAGTTTAAGTACATAGTTTGTACAGTGGTTTGGTTATTAAATCTTGTCTTAATTAGGAAAAATGAAGACCAGAAAACTTCAAAGTTCAGCGCTGATCCTTGCATGTTAACCCCTCTCAGCTAGGGTGTTTTGATTACTCAACTAGGACTCCAGTTGGCTTTTCTTTGAGTATGCATTCCATATGTTTAATCAAGATGGCAGATGTACATCTTGTAGCCTCCAGGTTTTGAAAATATTTCACCTGCCTTCAATTGTCCAAAGAAAAGAGAACATTTTATTATGGGGTAGGATGTTTGCCTTTTTCACAAGGTGAAGAATCAAATCTATGTTTGTGGGAAAGATAAACTTATTGTTCAATTGTAAGACAATCAATCTTTAGTTTTTAGGAATATATATAATATGAGCTTTACATGCTTCTGTCCTAAACATATCCTACTTAAACTTACAAGGAGTCTGTGGCACTTTTAAAGAATAACAAATTTATTTATCACATGAGCTTTCGTGGGAGAAAATTCCACAAGTGTCTGATGAAGTGGGATTTTCACACATGAAAGCTCGTGCGATAAATTTGTTAGTCCTTAAAAGTGCTACCAGGCTCCTTGTTTGTTTTGCTGAACTAGACTACCATGACTGCCCCTTTGGAACTGGTCAAATTCCAGTGTTAGTCTATTGTAGAAAGACAACAGAGTCTTGTGGCACTTTT
>ML685787.1:6988603-7075608 GCA_007922175.1 Pelusios castaneus
CAGACGCTTTGAAGATCTTCAAAGCGTCTGACGAAGTGGGATTTTCTTCCACGAAAGCTCATGCGATTAATAAATCTGTTAGTCTTTAAAAGTGCCACAAGACTCTGTTGCCTTTGGAACTAGTTACACTTGAGTCACATAACATCAGAATGGAATGACACTGAAGTAGTAGTAGTTATTAGTCTTTTAATTTTATCCAGACACGTGATTCAGACAATATGAATTGGACTATGAAGGACTGGAAGGGCTGAAGTTGGTCTGTAGTTTCATGATGAAATTGTTTTTCTTGGTTAAAAAGCAATTAAAAAAAAAAAGAAATAAAAACTTGGGGGTCTAATCACATCTTGAAACACATGTACTTAATTAGTTAAGTAGTCCTGGGCACTACAGAATACATGCTACAAGCTACTGCAGTATTGTTTCTGTTTATTGTATGTAAGGTTTTGACCTGAACTGTGCCATGTTCAGCCAGCTAAGTTGGTCAGTGCCATCTAACCACTGATTTACATTTATGATAGAAATTAGCAAGGACTACAGTATTCAGTGACCCAGTATCACTTGGGAATTCTTTGTCAGACTTCTTTTTACTGGCCTTCGCTCATGAGATTGTGGCCAGGATTCCTAGGTCAGCATTTATGCAACAGTCCATCTTAGGGAAATTATTTTAAAAAATGATTGTATTAATCATGTAATTATCCTCTGCAAACCAACACATATCGAAAGGGAGCACCCGTATAAATCAGAGGTGTCAAACTCATCTGCTAAGACCAGCCAGGTTTGACTTAACTGTACTTCAAGAGGGCTGTACATACCATAAATCGAAGTACTACAGCACTCTTGCAGCATATCAGAGTGCTTTGTATGTGAAACTGCACTCCATGGTGCACCCTCAACCCCCCATTAGGGGGAGAGTGTGGTCCCACGGAGTGCAGTCACAGGCTGCATGGAAGAGGTTTGCAGGTCGCATGTTTGACACCCCTGGTATCATAGAATCATAGAATAATAGGGATGGAAGGGACCTCATGAGGTCATCTAGTCCAACCCCCTGCTAAAAAGCAGGACCACTCCCACTAAATCACCCCAGCCAGGGTTTTGTCTAACCGGGGCCTTAAAAATCTCCAAAGATGGAGATTCTACCACCTTCCTAGGTAACCCATTCCAATGCTTCACCACCCTCCTAGTGAGAAAGCTTTTCCTAATATCTAACCTTGACCTCCCCAGCTGTAACTTGAAACCATTGCTCCTTGTTCTGTCCTCTGTTACCATCGAGAACAGTCTAGCTCCCTCCTCTTTGGAGCACCCCTTCAAGTAGTTGAAGGTTGCTATCAAATCTCTCCTCAGTCTTCTCTTCTGTAGACTAAATAAGCCTAGTTCCTTCAGTCTCTCCTCATACGTCATGTGCCCCAGCCCCCTAATCGTTTTTGTTGCCCTCCGCTGGACTCTTTCTAATTTGTCAGCATCCTTTCTGTAGTGGGGAGCCCAAAACTGGACACAGTATTCCAGATGCGGCCTGACCAGTGTCAAATAGAGGGGAATTATCACATCCCTCGATTTGCTGGCAATACTCCTACTGATGCAGCCTAATAAGCCATTGGCCTTTTTGGCAACAAGAGCACACTGTTGGCTCATATTCATCTTCCCATCCACCATAACCCCCAGGTCCTTTTCTACAGCGCTGCTGCTTAGCCGATCGGTCCCCAGCCTGTGATTTTTTTCTATTATACATGCAAGTTGCTTAAGTCGACTTAAGGAAAATAAAGTCGACTTAATGAAAATTAAGTCAACTTCATTAAACCTACTTTTACTTCGACTTAAGCCTAAAGTCGACTTTTTAAAGTCGGCTTAGGCCAGTGTAGACCTGGAGTAACCCTAAGTCAACTTAGGGCTACTCCAGGACTCCACCACTGCCCTCCCCGCTGGGGGGGCACAGTGGGAGCCTGGCATGTGCCCCCACAGGGCAGGGCAGAGCCCTGCCCACCCTGCCCCTATGCCCTGCCAGGGTCCCTGTCCCCCTTTGCCCCATTGTACCCATGTACAATGGGGCAAAGGCTGAGCCCCCGGCATTGGGCAAGGGGTGCCCCCACTTGCCCCCATGGAACTGCCCTAGGTCCCCCTAGCCCCTAGAAGTCGACCTAGGAGTCCAGTGTGGACACTCTAGGTCGACTTTGTAAGTTCCCCCGAAAGTCAACTTTAAATTTAGGTGTGGACATGCTAAGTGAACTTAACTAAGTCGACTTGAAGTCAACTTAGTTAAGTCGATTTAACTAAAGTCGACCTAAATTTACAAGTGTAGACATAGCCAATGACATTTGAGGACAAATCACTGTGAGACTGTAGAAGAGAGTGCAAACAGAAAAATTCAGACGGAAGGTGATCATCTTAATTACCGTAGTGACTTAAAATGCTATATGAAAGAGAGGGAAACATACAATTTTGTTACTAAATTACTGCTTGAATTCAACAGTCCTTCACCTACACTTAGATTAAGCTTATGAAGTTTAGTTAACTATGAGATAATTCACTGTCAAGTGCACTGTGTTCAAAGCATTTGACACAGTCAACAGAGCAGGTCTATTTGCAATACTAGGAAAGAGAGAATGTCAGCCTTGTTAAGTCTTATACAAAAATGTTGTTAAAAGGAAATCATTCAGAATTGTCTTTTCATCCCCAGGTGGCCACTTTGTTTTGGATGACAACATTTGTAAAGGCATTATTCAAACTTATAGAATAGGATTGATAGCTACAAAGTTTACTTTACTTGAAGTTAGTTATCTGTTTATGAGATCCTATTAATAAGTTTATCTTGTGGAGATATTTAAAGTAAAATAAAAAGGGCTGCAAAGCTGAATTATTTGATTCTTAAACAATACAGTGCAGCTTGTTTCCATGTCCCAAGCATATATGTGCATCAAATGTTTCTCCACTGAACCTATTACCCATTGTGTTTCTGTACAAAGGCAGTAAAGTGAAATGTGCAAGAATTTATCATTCTATTTCCTATGTTTTGTTTATTTAAAAAGTTATTTATTTAATAAATCAGATACTCTCAAGCATTTTCTTAGAAGTTTTTACTGGCAAAACCAGGTATTTTTAAGATGGCAAAGCTCTGGAACTAAAATAATGCTCTCTTGTTTTGAGTGGAGGACACTTTTCCCTCCACCTTGTTTCTCTGCCCTCCTGGAAATTACTGGGATTTCAGGACTTATTTATTTTTAGAACTTTACATCAACATTTTTAATCACACAAATGGAAATGCTGTATTTGAAGTTTTAGCTATGAGTAAATTTTTATGGTGTGAGATGTAAACCTCTGAATGTCATAGATTCTCTTTTTATAGTGATTGGGAAAATCGAGCTATGTCAGTGAGAAGGGAAAAACAGCAGCTAAACAGGTAAACTCTTGATTTGTAAAGTATAAATTATAGTTTGTAGAAACTAGAGGCATAAAATGTGGTCCCTTTTCTCCATAAAGGAGTCCAATCACAAGCCAGTGTTGTAAGTAGAGAGATAAGAAGCAAAACCTAACACAGGCCAGATTTCCCTAGAACATTTCACTTTAAAAAGAAACAAATCATTGAGCCAATTTGAGGTTGTGCCTCTGTCCTCAGTAACAAAGAGAAGATTCCCCTATGGATTATTTCTGGTTAATTGTCAGCTGGCAGGTTTTTGATGTGGGAAATAGTATACCTTCTCACTGGAGTCTGACATTTATACCTACGGGATCTGGTACACTGACCTCCTCTAAACATTCTAGCTGAAATGCAAATTTTGACATCCCATCCAGAAGTAGGTGGAAGGCCTTGCCCTTGCTTTTGAAAAATCAAATGTGTGGAAACCTGAACTAGGCATTTCTTTTGGAAGATAGGCTTTGCTGTTGTCAGATTTAATACACTTCTGTCTAAGTGACAGGTAGTTTCCTTGTGAAGTCCTTTGATCATATTTTAGAACTTCATTTTACCCAATAAAAGGAATAGTATGTCTAGGAACCCAGTTAACTTATTGTAGCAGGTACCGAAAAACTGATGCTACAGCAAAAATCTTACTTTTTGGCTCCTCATGTTGTTTAGGTATCTCTGCCTCTAAAGAACCTTGATCTTACTGCTTAAAAGATGTGATTTCTGCATAATTAATATAGACCCAGATGTCTGAATTTAGGAGAATCTGCAAAGTTAAAGCAGTGAGGAGACTAAGTGAATGTGCTCTGCTCCTTTAGAAGTGGTTTACATCAGTGCAGGCAGTGGGTGAAATCCTGGCCCCAGTGAAGTTGATGGCAAAACTTCCATAGATTTTGATGGGACTGGTTCTTCACCCAGTCAGTATGGGAACAGTTCCCCAGATTGTTATGTAATAGATTAACACTAAACTCTTAGTACAATGTAACTTTGTAACGATGAGGGAAATTAAGTTGCTTAACAGTTTGCAATGTACATTCCCAATGCTGCTTTCATAACTTAAAAGATAAAAGGAAGGCTTGACCTTCAGCCTGTAAATCTGTTCAGAAAGTCTTTTATTTGGATTAGAAAACAATAGTTAGGCATAATTGTGAGGTGAGAAAAATATCTAGGGAAATGAAATGCGAGTACATTAGATAATGTTAATAATTGAGATGAAGCATACAAAGAGGGGGAAATAACATGGATGTCTCTAGGACTTGACAAGAGTTGCTGACAGAAGAAACTGACTGAGTTTTTCAATAGGAGCTTTTAATGTGGGCAACTAATTCTCCGCAACCAAAGCAGTGAATGAAAAGCTGTTCAGTACGATGCTAAAACTCTGTCTGAGCCAGATCTTCAGCTGGTGTAAATGAGCATAGATCCTTTGAACAGACTCCGGCTCAGAACCAGGCTGTCCATCTTATCCCTAGGTGTGATCACCACATCCAGCAACTGGTGGAGTGGAGGAGGGAACTCCTATAAAGACATTTCCTGTTTTAAAAATCCTAATCACTATTTTTGGGGGGCGGACACGGTCATGGCAACAATAAAGGAATAATGCATTACCATGGGCAGATTACTTATTGAGAGCTAGCACCTATGTTCACTTTGCAAATAGTTTTGAATGAGCAGCTGACTCTTTAGCTTCTGTTGTACATGCTCAGTACAAAATGTCTGTCTTTAAACATTCAGATGCACTGATTATACAAACACATCTAGGTAAAGGCATAGCTTGCTAAGTGCATGGATACATTGACTCAAAAGCTTCCACATACGCTTATGGGAAAATTGTTTCTCTGCTTGTCTTCTAATGTTTGACTCATACATAAGATGATCAGTGGAAATAAACATAAGTGGCTGTTGCTGTAGGTTTACTCTCAGTGCCTCATATGTTTGTAGAGACATTTCATTTAGATTGTCTCAGGAAATTATGGATTTTACAACAGTTTACTCATAAAGGATACATGAAAACTGTGCATGCCATGGAAAGAGCTATAAAAGGCCTATGTTCAATGGCTGGATTATAGACACACACTTCCCATTTTCTTGTGCAGTTAAGCAGTCCTGATTGTCTTTTGATGTCTTTTCTGGTTGGACCCTTTCAGTTGTACAATGCTTATACATATTCCTTACAGTTTAATTTCCTGAAAACAAAGGAAATTAAATATGGGTTACAATAGCTTCAAGTCATTCCTGAAGTGGCTCACTCTATTTGAATAACTCTAAAATGTATGCATGCTGCTTTGGAGAAGGCCAGTTTGTACAGTTCCAATGTAATCATTAACTGAAACATGGCTTTGTCATTATTTTTAAATATAGTCTCATTAGAATTCAAATTAAGGACTCCTTTTTCCAAAACCATTACTAAATATTCATGCTAGCAAATGTCCTATTCATTTTTAGTGTCAAAATCTATGTATTTAACTATAGAGTCAGAAATAAAATTATCGGACAAGTTGAAGAGTAATACCAGGAATTAAAGTGTAAACAGATGTTTTTAGCATATGTGACTAGAAGAGCCTTGGGGTATCATGTCTGTGTGTGAATATAATGTGATAGTGTCAAGCTATCTTTTAAACCAAATTAACAAAATGAAAACTCAGGGTGGGAGGAAGAGGAGATATAGAGTAGTTAGTTGAACATGACTGGGACTCAAGGAAACTCAAGATTCCATCTTCAGATCTGCCATGTGGCCTTGGGAAAGTCATTGTCTTATTTTTATTTCTTCATAAAATAGGGACAACAATTTATACCCAGCTAGTAAAGCACTTGGAGATCTGTGAAAGAAAGCACAAGTCTCTTCCTTATATAAACCTTGATACCAGTGACACCTTCAGTAAATACCCCATTGACTTCAGTGATGCAGGATCAGACCCTAACAGAGGTATCTTGCAAATTTAAATTCATGCTACTACTAAATGTAGTCTAAGAATAAGACATCTCTCCTCCAGGTACTTATACCACTCTACTCATTAGTACCAAAGGGGTAGCTGTATCAGTCCTGTTCAGCAAAACAAACAAGGAATCTTGTGGCAATTTTAAAGACTAACAAATTTATTTATTGCATGAGCTTTCATGGGTGAAAAAATCCCACTTTTTCAGATGCTTGAATGTGATAAATAAATTTGTTAGTCTTTAAGAGTGTCACAATACTCCTTGTTTATTCTACTCATTAGGTCACCCAAAAATGTGTTTCAGTGTGTGCCATACATAGGTGAATTACCCAAAATGACACAATGCTGTTGCTTCAGTAGCCTCATCAGCTTTCAGGAGCAGTGCCATACAGTAGCATGAAAGAGAAAAAGTCCACATAAAAGCTAGAAAGCACAGAAAAGAGGAGAGCAATAAGGAAATGAAATACGCTCCCTAACTGTGTTATGTGTTTACAGATGGCTCAGCATCAGTGACTCACTAGCTGTATATGATTATCTGTCACACAGAAGTTTTAGCTTTGTGTTTGCTTGCTAGTCAGCCAGCAGCCAGACTTCTTTGTTTGGCTAGGGGGTCACCAAGGAGACAGAAACTAGTCTACCATTCTAAATACATGTAATTAGCTCCACTGCCTGAGAAATAACCGGAAGAGATTTACTGGTATGAGTTGAGAAATTTTCCAAATTCTTCTTTATAGCATTAGTTGCACTACAGCTATTCCTTTTTCTCTAGAAGTGCCATCTGCAGCACTGAAGATACAAGTGATTGAGGAATACTGGAACATAATGGAGAGAATTTCTGAGTAGGCCACTGCTGCCTTCAATATCAGTACCCTAAAGGGTTTTGTCTCATGCCTGAAGATTTTAATCATGGACATATTTTTTCTTGAACTGATGTACTGTTAGATTTATGTTTTCTTCCTGCAACTGGAGCTGCATGCAAGGGTGCACACATCTGCTTGTAGGTTCAGCATCTTCAATTGCCTAGATAATCTTGCCCTACCGTAGGAGGATTGAACTGTATCTAAATTGTCCATGTAACACACACAACCTGTTCAGCATCAAGTTTTTGGTTTGTTTTTGGGTTTTTTTTGTTTCTGCTGCTGCAGGTCTTAATGTTAATGATTATTGTCTAGGGGTTATAGTTCTTTAGTTCAGTTATATCTCCTTGGTATTCCCTAACATTTATGGGAAATGATCTGATTGATTTATTGTAGATGATCTGGGTATCGGATCTAGGAATAGAAGATGATTTTATAGCCTCTAGCACTTTGTTTGGTAGTATGGTATTAATTCTGCCCTTGCCCCAATCTGCTACCATCATAAATCCTTCTCTTTCATACCGGTCCATGATCCTGGAAGTGGAGGACAGCCTAAGAGGGATGTTTTGCATTTATAAAGAGCACTCATCCCAAATTTTAGGCATCTGCCTAAAGTATTTTAAAATATTTTTAAATATTATACAAAATGTTATTGGATAGATATTTCAAACTACCAGAAATTTCCTATTCCCAGTCCACTCATACCCCTATTCAGCCCTCCTTAGCAGAAAAAAATCCTGTGAAAATAAATATCAAATCTGGGCTCCACGAGACATAAAAGGGAATAAGTTCCAGAGTATTGGGTCTCTTCATTGAAAATGTTCTGCCATCCTCTGTTCAAGTTCTGTGTCTGATTTGCAAGTGCTCGGATATCACACAAAGAGAGAGGTGTTCTCTAGGACAGGTAAGATCCAGTTTGTTTTGGAATTTTTAGTTTTAAACTCAAAATCTTCCCATGTGGACACCAGGGCAGAGCATACAGCACAGGTGTAATGTGTGCTATTCATGATGCATTTAATAAGCAAGTGTCTGTATTCTGCACCAATTCATAAGTGGTCTTAAACTGTAACCCACTGTAGAACTTATCTCATAGTGATAATGGGATAGGTAACTGTGATGAGTCATAGCTCAAAGAAAATTTTTTTAGCAAGAAAGTAATGAACAAACAGAAAGCCCAGACTTCCTAACTTAATTCCTTTAAGAGCCTCCTATAGGTGTTAAGAGCTTCCTTAGAAGTGATTCCTGCTAGGGTCTGCAAGTATATCAAAACTCCATGTAGTCAATGACATCAAAGACATTTAATCTAAAAGGACCAGCTTGGAGATTGGATCTTTATTCATTGCAAGAAGATCCTTAACAGACACAACCAGTACACTCTTTGCACAATAACCAAATCTACAATCAGATTAACTGGGTATAAAAGTCCCCTTAGAACTCCACATAATATCAAGTTCCCTTCCCACAAGCTTATTGAAGACCTTTCCCTCAGGAAGGAATTTTCCAAGTAACTGGCAACATTTACTGACTTCAGAGATGGTTTCTTGAGAAAAGTCTTTCATAAGAAGTTGGTGCCTTGTCATCCTGAAGGGGGACAGTAACCATCTCCTCAGATAACAAACCCAGTACTTCCCCTCTGGATTCACCATATAAAGACATCAATCCAGTCTCCAGTTTGTGCCAATAATGTTTCCATAAACATTCAGTATCCTCAGCACACATCACTGGCTGAAACTCAGTCTGAAACAGCTACCTTTGTCCACAAAGACATGACTCTGCTATCACAGAAGAAGACTTCTCCATCCATAAGTCTGGCGCCAGATCCTGTAAACTCATATTTATGACACGTTAGTATGGCTACTTGCATGAATAATGAATAGTCCCATGAGTAAGCATTTACAAGTTCAGGCCTTGTTGCATATGTTCAAGCAAGTTCGAGGGGCAGTTACTGGACCACATTCCAGAAGCTCACACTAGGAAGTGCAAAATATACCTTCTTGCACCAGCAAGTCCTCTTACATTGCAGCAGACATTTAAAGCAGGCAGATTGCTGGTAGTGTTTTTCGCTGGTACCTGTACTGCCCTGTGGTTGCTGCTGAGGGGATTGGCTGTCGTTTCAGCAGGGAGTGCCATGTAAGCGACACAGAAAGGAAGACCTGATCTATAAAGAGACTTAGGCATTGTGATCATGAGCACTGTAAGGACTAATTTTCCAGAACCTAGAAAATTGCATGGACAACAAAGAAATCCACAAAGCTTGAGTTAGTTCCTTAGGCTCCCTATACAATGAATGAGGAGAGATAGGCACTTAAAAATGCTCTCCATAAAAGCCAGCATGCTAGGGTGGGAGCCACCTAAGCTAGCAAATGAGAGATGACTAATCCCTGACCCTCTCATGGAAATAGGCGCTTAAGTTTGGGCTACTGGGAGGCACTTACCTCTGCCTGTGATCCACAGCCTGGAACCAGGCGGCTTCGGTGCCTAAGTTATTTCTTGTGAGAATGATTTTGACACAAAAGACGCAAAATGGTTGAAGGAGGTGTAGGGCTCTTGGTTCCAGTGTCCACCTTATCACTTTTAGCCCAATGGTTAGAGCAATGTGGGAGACCCAGGTTCAAGTCTCATTCTGCCTCCTTTCCCCCTCCTTCCCCATACAAGAGTAGGAGAAAGGGTTTGAACAAGTCGCCTTGTTCAAGTGAGTGCCCTGACCACTGAACTATGGGATAGTCTGATGATGGAACTCCCTCAGCCTCTCCTATTTAAGCTGTTCCACTGTAGATAATTTATTAGAGTGATTGGATCAGAGAGAAAGAGACTCTGTAACCTGGAAATGGGGACACCTGAGGTCCAGCCCCCCCCCCATTTAAATGACCCTTTAATTATTTATACACAGTGGAACAGCTTCAACAGGAGCCCCAACATCAGAATATCTAGTTCAGTGGCTGTAGTATTCACCTAAGAGGTGGAAGATCCCTACTCAAATTCTTTTCCCTCATCAGGCAGCAGGAACTAAATGTGGGTCTCCCACATCGCAGGTGACTGCTCTAACCACTGGGTTGAATGTTATTGGATGGACACCCCTCACCCACTAGTTTTCCAGTAGGCAGTCTCTGAGCATGCCTACTGGGTTGGACCCGATAGGTGGGAGGGCAACTATCTTGCCCTGGTAGCTGGATGACACTGAAATGGGAGATGGGTGTCCAGATGCCTAAAGTAAAACAATGCCCAGATTCAGGGGCAGAAACAGAGTCACCAGGGAAAACGATTACAGTGAAAATGTAGGTGATTAGGCATCAGCCAAACAAGTGTATTGTGGATCACGATGCCTAAATCTGGGATTTTAGGCGTGAAAATCTGGATTTTTGTGGATCTGGCCAGTGCACATTTTAGCCAGTGCTATTCACTGTTTGAACTTCATTGATACAATTTTCTTTTCATGAATAGGGCAGATTTGACGTGGCTACCTATTTGAGTTAAATCATTATTTCTTTCCATCATCAGTAAACACGGTTCAATACTGATAGCTTAGCAGATTTTTAGCTGATCTTTTTGTTAAAGTATTAACTGTGTCTTAAAATAAGGGCCCCAGAGCTGGTATAAACTGGCATATCTCTGTCAAGAAAGAGGGGAAACCCAGCAAAGCACAGACTTTAAAAAGCAGAAGTTTCTGTGGCATGCAGAAGATAAATGGGGAAATGTTCACCACAAAATTTAGTTCCACAGGTGCAGATTAAATTAGTTAGACAGGAAAAATATATTAGTCTTTCAGCTTCTAAATTTGGAATGTCACAGACCCCGTGTTTAAGCCTTTCAGTGTTTTCAGGCCGTATGTGTATTCAAAGGGAGGGAAGAGATGGAAAAATGCTTTTAATTACTTCACTTCTCTCTTTTTATGTTTTTGCGTATAATTAATAATGTTAAGCATGATAGTTCAGTGCAAACTATATTAAGTAAAAAGTACTAACCTTCCATTCATATATTTGAATCCAAAAGTATTTCTATTTGACAGCAGAGGTATTCTAATGAGGATTGCATTTTTAAAAAATTCTATCTGTATGCATTTATAGACACTTCTGTTAGTTTTGTTGCTTTATTACAATGTATTATTGTAAATGTGCACATTACTGTACAATGCCTTACTTGTATAAACACCTTCTAAGCAGAAAGATGATAGGATCCTGTTCCGAGGAACTTACATTCTTTTCAACTTCTGCTACAAAGTTGCATCAATAACAGTCTTTGCCAGGAAAGTTTTTACTCCTTTGTCAGTACAAATATAATAATCCTTAGCATGTGGCACCTGTAGAGATATTGGCAGTAACTTTCATTTGTCTCTCTCTTTCAGATGCTCTCTAAATCCATTGAACAGCTAAAGCAGCCTGGCAGTCATCTAGAAGAAGCTGAAGAAGAGCTTCATGGAGATCATGCTATGCAGGAAGAAAGAGCTCCCTCTAGTGGGAACAGCACTAGGGATGACAGCTGCAGCGTTTGTGTGGATGACAGAATAGGACAGCATGTGGGGGCTGTGAAAGTGAAAGAGGAGCCACTGGACACTGATGACGATAATCAAACTCAGCAAATGGAATCTGGGGAGCAGGCTGCTTTTATGCAACAGGTAATAGGCAAAGATTTAGCTCCAGGATTTGTAATTAAAGTTATTATCTGAAAAATTGCAGGGCTTGAATAAGAAATTGACTGTCTTTTGATTTTGATGGATTTAGCGCATTTCATTTTAGTGTTCAAAGAATCTAACAAAGGTTGGTGCATTTGTGTGCACACTTAAAAATAGCTAAACTCATTTCAAAGGCCACTAATTGAGAAAATACCTGTTGCACTCCTTTATTCTACATAAGTCAGTGCATAATAAATAGAACCCTGGACTATTACGTTAGTTGGTTATAGGGAAATAGAAGTCAATGTTGTTTAACTAATTTGTTGAGATCAGTAGTTGCTGGAGTCAATTTCCAGGAAAGATCAGTGAAACATTCTTTCTCTCTTTTTTGAATTCTTCTGATGTCTTGACTTTTGCTCTAACCAATATGTATATAATGTATCATACTGTAGTCTTGAACACTGTTAAGAGTAGGTTTATTTTTCCCCATTATGCAGGTACTGGTTATAATAACAGTGGTCCTAGATCTATTTATAGGGTATGATTAAGGAGATATTGAGAGTGCAAGGTGGATGTAAACATTCAAAGCAAGGCACTATTTACAAAGTTTTTCCTTTTTGCACTGCTTAAGTTTATTTTTCATTCTGCCCTCTTTGATTATAGTGTCTACAAAAGACATCATTAAATGAAACAGATTCAGATATTGGCAAGAAATTATATGGAACATTAAGTTCCAATCAGATATTAGGGTATCTCTGTCATTGTGGGAAAAAAAACCTACAGAACTATCATCTGATATTCAATATATTTTTAATAAAGACTAATCCTACAATATTATATAACTATTATCACTAGGGTCTCATTGAATTGCTAAATTATTGACAGTGTATAAGATGCCATCTTGAGAAAAGGTTATTTAAATTGGTAACGTATGTTTTAACAATTGCTAAATGATAAATGCTTTTATAAAGACTACTTTCAGAACGCTGGTGTCCATTGTTGCTATAAAATCATAACTCTGAATGCAATAGAAGGCACTGTTTATTTAAGTCAGTGCTTTGTCGGGTTCTCCTGCTGTTTTCCTGCAGAAAAGTGATTCTGTGGGGTGAACAGGAAATGCCTTATAGAAACAGGAAGTCCCAGTGATTCATGTACCAAGGAATGTAAGGGGGTGGGGGTGAACGAATTGGGGGGAGGATGGATAGTGTTTTACTCTGTTTTTAAAGGGCACTCTATGAATTGATTTATTGTCAAAGAAAATAACAAAGCAAGTAGGGAAATTGTTAAGGAAGCTTTCCAGTGAAACATTTCCTCCATATTCCCTTTTGATATGTTCACCTTGTTTTATAGGTTTGCTTTTGTTAAGCTAGTTAAAGATTCATTGTATTAAGATCTCTTTAATATGGATAATCCAAAACTGACCTGGAATCTCTGTCAGTTTTTTTTTCTATTAAAAATATTTATATTTCTAAAGCTAAGGTATTTTAAGGTGCAGTATCCTGTTTCAAAAGAGAGAGCTGTTTTGCCAAATGTAGAAGTTGTTCTAATATATGTTATTAGTATGTGTTGTTTACATTTTGCTCTAATATTATAAAAGTCTCATATAAAATGTTGCAACTTCTAAAGATACATTATCCTTTTCCTTAAATCTCTGAACAAATTATTAAAATAGTTAATATAAAAGAAAAGCCTCCTGTAACATTGACAGCAGCTTTGATAGGAAAGGCTTATAAAAATATTTATGGTTTTTGCTTAAATATATTCTCTACCTTGAATACAAAGGAGGAAGGAGGGAATAACATGCATATTCAACAATGTGAGGTATATAAAGATGAAAATATGTATTTTCCCATCCTGTATATGTTTCATTTCCTATCAAGCCTAATTTCAGGCTCACTAAAAAGGGATAGTGCATCTTTTAAAATACATTTTATTTGGGAAGGAACTTGAAAATGAGTACTTTTATACAATATCATTTCAAAGATGTGTAACAAACAACATAAGATATTTTTGTAATGTCATTCAGGAGAGTTACCCCAGCTCAGCCAGTGGACTTCAATTCTATTCAAATCTGATAGCCTCTGAATTGAATCAAGAAACTATCTGAAACCAGTGAAAAGGAAAACTGGGTTAAATAACCATATTTTTAGTTGATAAATGTCTCTTACATTTTAAATCTACTGTATTTATTATAGTCTATGCCCTGGGAGGTGATCTCTTGTTTTGTGTTGTAAATATATTCTGTTTGTATGTTCCCTTTTTTTTGCCTTCTGATACAAGTCTATTCCTTTCTTAAATAAAGTTTTTGGGTTTTTTTAAAGATCCCCTTTCATATATTTGGCTTTGTGTAAAGTTGATAATTATAGTTGGTGCTCTCTCTTCTCTATAACCAAATGTGCTGGCTACGCATTATTAAAAAATCCATTAAAGCTTTTAGGAGCAAGATTTTTTATGACATTATTTTTACAATGATTACACAAAGTCTATTTTCTGGTCTGTTATTTGATCCTGCATCAGCCATTGTAAACTGCAAAACAAATGGAAATAATATCTATGCATGCTCATTTTCCCATCATGGCATTTGTCTTGGACATATGATCATCAATGGTACCATATTGAAAAAATAAAATACAGCTAAACCCCAATTTTCTGACCCTGGATTAGCCAAAATTTGGATTACTTCATACATAACCTAAACATTTTTCACATGAAATTGGTGAAAGTTTTGAATGTCCCTTGAAACCTTCATTAAAACATGGTTTCATCTATACATAGAAATCTGGAGGTACAACTTCGGATTAATTAGAGGAGTTTTTTCAACGTTGATTCAGAAAAGCACTTTAAGCACATGCCTGAAGTTAAGCATATGCTTAACTACTTTTGCTGAACGGTGATTGTTTCCTGAGTTGTCCCTAACTTTGCTATAGCTTTTTTAAAAGATAATATCATTCCAATATACATAATTACTTTCATTGTTACTAGTCTGAATTTTTGCTACAAAAAAGGGTGTGAAATGTAATAAAGGATCAAAAAAAATCAGATACTGAAAAAGAAGACTGGCAAAATTATTATCCATCTTTTTTAACTCTGCACTGGATAGGTTCTTAACTCTTTCACTTTCTATACTAAGATACTTGGTTTCAGCAAAAACAAATAAAATGCATAAACGTGTTTCTATAATACAATTTATTTCACTACAGTTATATAAGCATTACTTTATTTTGAGTATATCACCCATATTAGACAACTTACTAGTTAAAAAGAATAACTGTAAAAGACTTAACTTGCAAAAGTTAAACAGATTTATTAGAATTAACCATACTGTTACAATAACTTACCATAAGGATCACCTGTTTATAAACTGAAGCCTTTAAATAGTTGATATGGCTGACAATTTTTTTAAAAATATGAGGCAGGACAGAATAGCACTTTTAAATATTCCCATCTATAACCCAAGAGCTTATTTTACAGCATTCCTTTTCTGAGGGTGTGGCTACAAGATTTCTTTATTTGCCATGTGTCCAAGCAAGTTCCAGTAAAACAAAAATCATATTCAAATAAATACCATCTCTAATTTTTTCAAGAGGTAAGATGTCTCTTTTTTGGAACAATAGATGCCTGTTCTGTTGTCAAAAATAAAGCCTGTATCTGTAGTAATTTGTGACCAGTCACTTCTGAATTAGTAAAATTGCTTCATATAAATTCCAAAGGGGTACCCGTGTTAGTCTATTGCAGAGAAACAAACAGAGTCCTGTAGCACTTTTAAAGACTAACAGATTTATATATAAATTGTGTGCTCTAACATACTCTATTAAGAAACACACATTGCTATTTTACAGTTATTGTCCCTTTAGTATCGTCGTTTTAGTGTTAACAAAATAGTTTTAAAAGTTAAATCTCTGAGCAAAGCAGAAGTAATCTGTGCAGTGCTGACTCTCTACCATTCAGAAACTCATTCATTTACTTTCATCATTACCATCATCATCTTTAGGATCGCTAAGATTTACTCTGTGTAGCCATCTTTAGCAATCCACCTGTACCCTGTTTTTATTTCACTGGCATTCGGAGGTAAATTTTTATAAACAGTATTCCCAAACACCAGGCTATAAACTCTCCACAATTTGCAGCCAGGATAAGTTAGAAAATTAACCTTCTTGTGTTATTTTCTATCCCACTAGCAGCCTGTCCTACTTATCGACTAAAGGATGTTTGTTTGTTTTTAATGTATTTGTTTAGTTTCTGATTTGCTTATACAACTTCCAGCAACTGGGTGGCAGATCTTTTTCAATACCTCATTTTCTTGGTGGAGGATCATAGTGTTGAGCATTATACTATACACTGATGTCCTCCTCAGGCAAAGAGGAATTCACTGTGGGTAGTTATTCTCTCATTTACTCTGGTACAATCCCCTTGACTGTAACAGGCCTGCATCAGTGTATGTGAATAACCTTGTCTTTGTGCCTTTCATCTTCAGTATAACTTGGACCAATTTGATTTTTATTTTGCTTTTTTATTCAAACTCTATTGGCTCTAAATCTGTAGCCAAAGTATGGTATTCCTGTCTGCATTTTTCTAGGAGTCCTGCAATGCTGCTTTATCTTTATGCAATATGTTTATAGAGTATATATTAAGTTTTAGCCCTATTTTTTGGCTTTCGTAGTAGGCATCAATTCTTAAGAGCTGCATCTATTTTCTGTACTAGATAAAAACATTGAATGGTTTTTATATTTTTAAAAGCCCAATTCACTTCAAGAATTAGTTTATTGTCTATGACACACTAGTGTCTCAAGGCCCCCATGCAAGAGCAGAGCCCATTGTGCTGGGTGCTGCACAAATTAATAAGATGCCCTATTTAGGAGGGAATGGGAGGGAGACTGGAACTAGTATATCCAAGCACCACCTGTAAGTGTAAACTCTAGCCATCAGTCAGAGTGGGTAGATGCACCTGTCTCGATGCTTTGTGAAGAAACAGTTGACAATGCTAAGATTTAAATGTGGTGGGGTTTGGGCTTCAGGGTCAACACATTAATGAAACTCAAAAGGAGGTAGTCCAGAACTTCTAAGACCAAATGTTCATCTGTTCCACGTGAAGTGCATATGAAGAACGTTTCAAAGAGGCTCTGCACAGGACTGGGGAAATAATCTCCCACAACCAAGTGGATGGCTTGGAGCATGCCATGAATCTGTGTCACACTGAATCCCCTCTTCATAGCCCTCAGCCACACCACCAAAATGCTCTCATAGACTCATAGGCTATGTCTACACTTGCTAAAATTAGTTCGAATTAAGGAAGCCCTTAATTAGAACTAACTAAAGCCTAGTGTAGCCATGGCTTTAGTTAGTTCGAATTAAGCCTCCTTAATTCGAACTAACTTGCCAGTGTAGACATAGCCATAGACTTTAAGGTCAGAAGGGACCAGTACGATCATCTAGTCTGACCTCCTGCAAAATGCAGGCCTCAAGACCTCACCCACCCACTCCAGCAATAGGCCACCAACCTATGACTGAGTTATTTACCTCCTTAAATCATGATTTAAGGACTTTAAGATACAGAGAATTCACCAGTAGGCGAGCCATGCCCTGTGCTACTCTGTGAGTAAGGTCCTTCTCTATAGTCTCCACTTGCACTGTGTAATCTCATTGGTTTGGATCCATTTACAGCCTTCTATGCCTTTTGCAAGGGACAGCATTTTGGCTTTAGAGATTTGGCCTTGCCATTTGTGTTCAGAATAATACTGTCACAACGAGAGGGGTCGGAGGCCTAATTCTGTTTCTAAATGCATTTAGCACTCTAGAGAGAATGTTTCACCAGAGGGGTGGAGGCACAGCGCTCCAAGGCGTCCTGACTCAAACCAATCCCTTCGACAATGATGAGATTACTCTTCTTTCTAGTCCAGCTCCTTGAGTCTGCTTCACGCAGGAAGTAAGAAGGCAGGTATTAGACTGTTCTTCTGCCCCCCCTCCCCCCCGTTGCCAACAATCCATAAATTTACAGACAGTCCATAAAAAAGCATGCAGATTTACTGCTGTCCATAATTTAAAGGAAAATGCCTGTAAAAATCTCTCCCTCACTCAGCAGCAGGGAGACTAGCATGCTGTAAGAGCTGCAGCCAGCACTGTCCCTTTAAGAGCCACTGAAAGTGAAGCTGCTGCTTGCTGCAGCAAGAGAGGGGGCTGGGGGCACGGTGTTTGTTTACGAAGGCTCCTGCCATTGAATTTGCTTCTGATGGCAATTTTCTTTTGGCGGTGGGGTGCACTTTAACTTCAGCTGCTCCTGGAAAGAGCCTGGCAGCTGGAGGAATTTCAGTGGCGGGGAGATCCTGGGTGTTGGGGGGAAGCTAGTTTTTAGTATTATTAGTAAAAAGCTTACTGTGTCAGTAAAAACTAAAATGCAAGGTTGGCAACCCTTGGTCAGTCCTGGGAGAAGTTCAGCCTTGAGTGCTACTTAGAAGAGCTCAGAGCTGCTCTGAATATTGCAAGTATTGGCCCTGTAGGGCCCACTATGCACCTGGGGTTTGGAGGAGTGTAGGGCATTCTGACCATATCCTCAGAACCTCCCTGCGCTGGGATGTTTTGGTTACATGTCTCACTGCACAGTTTCATCAACTTGTGCCTGCAGTAGGACATGCACTGGTAGTGGGGTAAGCGGGGATTGGGGGGAGGTGCAGAGTTCCTCCAGCCCCCGGTGGGAAGGGTGAATGCTCCTGGGGCCGCTGGAGCCCTGGCAGGGGCGCAGAACGTGCCCCTTCAAAAGTGCTGGAATTTGAATTCCTGCGCACACCTCTGTTCAGCAGTACCACCCAATGCTTGTTCTTTTATTCTTAATGTTGTCATTTGAATGTATGTTTTCAGGAGGTGATCTTGTTAGACTCTGAACAAAGCTGAAAGGGTGAGTTTCCTCAAACTGCTCTGCGATGAACCTCACACCTTACTAGGAGGGACCACTTCTAGGGCCTCTTGGGGCCCATTCATTCTTTACCTAGCCCTTCCTCTACTGAGCATGCCAGTAAGGTTCACAGTTAATAATAATTATGCTGTTGAGTTCTTTCTTTATCTCTCAGCACTCAGGCTGGTTTTGCCAACTCACTTCAGAGACACCACCAAAGAGCTGCCAACAGGACCATCTTTTGGATGTGATCAGGCTTGATCCATGGTTGAACAGTGACTTAGACATGAGACTCCCTATCCCATTAGCAATCGCTCCAATCGTTCTTTTTCAAGACAGTTACTTTTGTTCTTCTATGTTGACAAGTTCCAAAGGAATAGCTGTGTTAGTCTAGGTCAGCCAAACAAACAAGGAGTCCTGTGGCACTTGTAAAGACTAAATGTTTATTTATCGCATGAGCTTTCGTGGAAAAAAAACCCACTTCGTCGGACACCTTGAAGAACAAAGTGTCTGACAAAGTGGGATTTTCTCCCACAGAAGCTCATGCGAAAAATACATTTTTAGTCTTTAAAAGTGCCACACAACTCCTTGTTTATTCTGTTCTTCTAACATTTTATTTAACAGTCTCTCATAGCTCTTCTCCTCTTATTTGGATAGTTTCCTTTTGGCTCATGAAATGGAACAATGCTCAAGTTTTATCTCCTGTGGAGTAGTGTAATGGATTTCCCAATGGATATTTTTCAGTCTGCTGAAATTCCTGAGCATACAAAAGAAATTGCATTGAAGATCTAAGTGCATTTTTGATGATAGAAGAAAATAGAATTAAATATGATTTCTATTCATCATCACCTGGCTCATTCCAGGTCCACATCACTTCATCAGGTAGTTCAAATTGGTTCATTTCTAAGGAAGAATTTGCATCATATGCTCCCAAGAGAAAAACTTTGGACTATAATAACTTGCACAATCCCTTTGCTACCAGAAATGTCTATTGGGCCTCATAAAGGAGACTCTAAGTTATCATTATATTCCTTTTTTTTTAAGTTCTAGTGATTCTCTTTGCGAAGAGAACCTCAAAAACCAATGCAAACTAAATATTAGTGTTGAAAGGAAGAGCAATGGGATGCCACAGCAGCAGCTGGAGGACACGGTGGCTACTGTTCACTACCCCACCATGCTATTTATGTAAAATATATCCCACAAATCAACCCCTGGGTGCATGAAGGTGGACTGGAATCAGTTACATTTGGATGTTGGAGCAGGAAAATATTGTTTTGCTGCCTGCCCAAAATGACTCTGCATCTTACAACTTTCAGCCTCTCTGGGACTGAGCCAGCCACTGCTCATGGTTTCTCTACTTATATGCTCAAATGGTCTCCCGCCCTCACAGCACTTGAGTGGTGCATGCATATTTAGAAATAATCATGTTTCTTTTGCTTCAACCTTTCCTTAGTTTAGTTGTTTCTCTTTTGGGGGGGGGGGGGCGTGTACGAGGTAGATAGAACAAACATCATTTTGTGAGAAAGTTTAATCCCAGAAATGACTTCTGTATCTTGCTCTCATTAAGCACCGAGGCTGGTGCTCATTCTCATCTCCTCTGGCAGTGAATTCCAGTCTAGATCCTGCTTCTGTAAAAATTCTTTCTCCACTGTTAACTGTCAGTTTCACTGTTCCAGTGGCATGTAGTCATAGCAGATCATTGTTCTGGGGAAAACACAATCGCTCAGGTAGTTAGGTCCAGTTCACAGAGGACTTTTTTCTGTGTGATGCCAGAGCAAGGGTGTGATGTATTAATACATCCTATGTTGCTGAGCAGACTGACCACCACCTTTTGTTCATACATGGGTAATTTCAGAACATATGGTTTCAATCCTAGATATGAATTTCAGTAATCAATCCTAGAAGTCATGGATATGTAGATCACTGTAAGCAACGTTTGAATCCGATAGGATGAGGTCAAATCCTCTGACTAGTCACAGTTGGAAATAGGTGTTTGGTTCTTCACTGG
Organism: Pelusios castaneus; assembly: GCA_007922175.1. Taxonomy (NCBI): domain Eukaryota; kingdom Metazoa; phylum Chordata; order Testudines; family Pelomedusidae; genus Pelusios; species Pelusios castaneus. The sequence continues at coordinate 7,009,291 of ML685787.1, forward strand.
AGAAGGCTGGGCACTGATGGGTGTCATCAATAGATGGGCATATTACAGAGGTGGCTAGATCTTTGAAGCTCTTCTGTTTTACTGGGTTCAGTTCTAGCTAGCTGCTATTCATCCAGGTGCTGATTTCAGGGAGGGATTGAGAAATCTGGGCATCTGTGCCCTTAATATTTGATGTACTTGTAGAGCTAGTTGATATAAGCATATTCACCCACTGCAGCAATCTTTTGGTACAGATGTTGAAAAACATGGATGAGTGGACTGAACTTTGTAGGACTCCACAGATAAGGGTTCTGGGCTCAGTCTGAAAGGAAGGGTACAGGCCATTTCAGGCTGATTCTCTTCAATCTGCAGGAGGAACAGGAGTTTTTGTTGATCAGTATCATCATCAAATGCTTCAAAAGGATCAAGAAGGATGAGTATAAATGTACTTTACATGTCTATGCAAGGAGAAGGCCACCCACCAGAACAAGCGTTGAGGCCTGACACCTATCTGAGAGAAATTCAAGACACTAGAAGTTGGCAGGTGTATGTGGAGATATTTTTGGTAGCTTATCAATTAGCAGGTTTTCATTCCCAAGCCCAGACACTCAGCCCACCACCAGAGAAGACTCACTCCCACCTGACCATGCATACCACCTCCAGAGGCCATAAGACAACCAACTCCTACCAATGTTGTTGCTGTCAGGAACAGCTGTCAGGTAGGGGAGTCTTCTTGAGGAGCTTTTGACAACTGCTGTTCTGGAGGAAATGTGGTGGGTCAAGAAGTATTTGGCTAGGGCGACAGGGACGGATGACTGGATGGAGTGGGATGGGAAGAGTGTGCTCCGGCCAAAGGGTTGATACAATTTTGAGAGGTAAAACCATAGAGAATATCATGTATCACAGGCCAAGGGAGAGAGATTTTGAGGGAACTCCTTTTCTAAATATTGGCAGCAGCACTAACTGGCACTTTCCTGTACAGTAACCTACAAGCAGGCGATGAAACAGTATGGAAGCGCTACAAAATTTTCTTTAAACCATTTCTTTGGACAAGTGTGGGAGTTCACTGTGGAACTGGTTAGTGTTCTTCAGAGAAAGCAGCATGGGTCCCTCAGAATTTACAGTGATAAAAAGTCCAATAATAATGAAGATTTGCTTTCTAACAATGACTGTCACTGGAATAAAGAGAAAGCTATTCTCTGTTTCCCTCTTCTTCACTGAAGAGCTTTTACCTAGAAACTCTACCAGCCCAGCCGTTCCTGGCTTCTTTCTATGGTTTTAGTGGAACAGTTCATGTATCCTCACAAGCCCCCAGTTGTTTCAGACTTACCACAGTGTTTCATAGGCCCTCTGCTTCCTGGCTTCATAGTTATTGCAAGGCATATCCCTGTTGCCCAAGGGAAACCCTCCCTGGTTACGAGCATAGAATCTAGCTACTGCTGCTTCAAGCAACATCAGGTTAGGTATCAGATACCTGAGTGGATAGCTATGACTTCTGTGGGAAGGTAAACTGAGGATGATGGCACCTGCTGCCATCACCAAGCCTACCTGCAAATACTTCAGGAAAAATTCTCATGTTGCACTCACTTAAGAAACTCCATGTGGAGAAGTGACCAGGAAAGAGGAAAATACTATAGGAGCAATACCTTCCACCTTCTCTAGTCTGCATTCCTTCTTGTCCAAGCAGATGGCAGGTTTTGTTCCTTTGTATCTACTGACTTATAGCACCTCTGTTTCTCCCTCATAACCTCACCACTTCAATAGGAAGTTCTGAAATAGACGAGACTGAGGATACTGGGTTTTACCTACTATATATAATAGTTTAAACAACTGGTTATCATGGCTGTTTTTTTTTTAAAGTACAATTTTTTGATTAACTTTCATTGTTTACTGTTTTTCCAAAGGTCTAATAATTTGGATCAGCTCCATAGCTGGTTGAAAAAAAATTTAAAAAGCAGTTTTCACTCAATTTTTTCAGTGTGTGTTCATGGACCTCAAGGAATTTTTGTTTTTGTAAAAAAATTTAAATTCAAAATATTTCTACCAACTATACTGTTTATAGCTACCTAGCATGACAGCCAAATTGATTGTTGCAGTTCTATCATTTGTGACTCCTTTAATGATGTTAGATTTACTTTTAAACAAGAATTTTATTGGTCCATAATCAAAGCGAAGGATTGAAGGAGCACTAAAAAACGTGTGCTTGGTTATGGTGTCCTTATTTGTTACATCTTAAATCTCATTTTAGTAACTGGAGTGCACATTATAAAAACCAGAGGTAGAGCCAAGAGTATAACAGAGATGGTAGAAGGTTGATATCATTTATGAAATACACATTTACACTACTATATTTCAAGTTGGAGGACTGTACCCTGATTTCATTATACAAATATCAAGTCTAACACTTTAATACAGTGCCCATCCTAAAATGTAAACCTCTTCAAATACCTGCTGAGGCTATGACCTACTCCTACAGAAAAAGATTCTGGGTTTAAAAAAAAACAAAACATGAACAGAAATGACTAAAAATAATGGCAAAATTATATAATAAATATTTGGCATATTTTTCTTCTTGATTCATTAAAATTATTTTAAAAGACAGGTCTTGATGTGCCAAGTAGGGTTTTCCCAGATTCATAATTCTCCTTCTGTTAAAAACACTTTATAATTCAGTACATATCATATATAGGAAATGGTTTACCTACCATTAGTCATCTCCTAAAAATCTCAGTGATTGGCACTTAAACCACAGTGACAATCATTCATTAATAGTTCCTTCTCACTCGTTTTCAGTCTTGACCCTGTGGTGCAAAAACATGTACCAGTGATCTAATTTAGCATTCTCATTCATTCAAAAGCTAGTCCTAGATATTAGTTCTAAACTAGCATTCTAGCTGGTATGAATAACAGTGCCAATGAAAAACCAAAAATGACAAATGATTTCCAGAAGCCTTTGGCTATTGGGGAGCCTAGGCGAAGGCCCATTGTGGGGGCCCCCATAGGCCTGCGGGGGCTCTGTATAGGCCCCGGTGCCCCCCCATGGCTTTGGCTCCTCCACTCATGGCCCCCCTCACCGCCATCCTGGCCTCCCACTGGCCCCACCCCAGGGGCCAACTCCTCCTTGAGGCAGACATGGCTTTTAGGGTAGGTAAAGCAGGCAAAGGGGCCCTTACTAGTTGGGGCCCCTATGCGTGAGCCTGCTTCGTGTACCCCAAAAGCCGCCTCTGATTTTACCCTAATGTAGGTGTAGATAAATGTGCTATCTCCTTCAGACAAGTGGTCACAAAAATACAAAATTTAGGTTCACATCATTACAAGAAGTACAAAAAGGGATTTTTCTTTCAGTTCTGAAGTATTTGTTGAGCTCTGGATTAGGATAAAATGCTGTCAGAAAAATTCCAAAGGGGTAGCCGTGTTAGTCTATTGTAGAAAGACAACAGAGTCCTGTGGCACTTTTAAAGACTAACAGATTTATTAATCGCATGAGCTTTCGTGGGAGAAAATTCCTTTCCAAATGCAAGCAACTGGACATTATACCTAACGTCTGACGAAGTGGGATTTTCTCCCACGAAAGCCCATGCGATTAATAAATCTGTTAGTCTTTAAAAGTGCCACAGGACTCTGTTGTCTGTCAGAAAAATGTTAGAGCTGTGATTTTAGGTGATACCTGAAACTTCCCTTGACTTCAGTGTGGAGATTTCATCTTTCTTTAACCTGCATATCCTCACTATGTTCAGCTCAGGACTGAATGAATCTTCCTGAGTTTTCACAGACTTAAAGCAGTTTGAGCTGCACCTTTAAAAATAAATAACTGACTTAACATTTGAGGACAATGACCAAAGAGAGGGAACTTGCAGAACACGCTGCTTTTCTCACTTTAACGTTATTTTTGTGGGCACCGTGCACTTCTAAAATGGTTACACTTTCCCCCCAACCAGTGTAATATAAAAGATTTACTGTTACAGTTTGTGTGTGGCCAGGCAATGGCATATGGAAAACATGTTTCCTGCTATTTAATTTAATTACTCCAATCACGTGCCAGCCTCGGGCATGTCATTCTGGACCTCTGAGGCTCTTTGTCTGTCAAAGAGATGGACAATATCTTGGCATTGTTTAGCTGCTCTGGAGGCTGTAGATAAAACCTCTGAAATACTGACTGTTTGTTTAACCAAAACGTTACATTTTTACCATTTGGCTTTGATTTTTTGTTTTACAAAAAAGATGACATTTTGGCCTTGGTGCACTGAAAAGGAAATAGTAAGGATAGGAAGAAGAACTGTCATTTTTGGAGGTTTAATATACAAAAAAAGAGAATACTCTAGCTTTCTGGTTAGAAATAAGCTTTGTTAGCAGAAACTTAAGACATGTATCATTGTGTTATTTCAGAGGTGTCTTTTAGTATGGGGCAGCTGGAAAAGTTGTATGTTTAACAGTTCCATCATAATGTATTTAGTTCTTGCCTGAGATTTTTGGTGGGTGCAGTTTTCAGGGGTTTTTTTTCTTTAATTTTTAAAAGATGAAATTATAACAGCAAAACTAAATTCGGCTGCACTGGAAGTCATCAAAGCAGTACCTGGGAAAGGCTAACTTTTAAAAACCCCTTTAGTAAGTGAGAAACTCTATGAAATATATGGAGCATACATTTTAATTGAAATCTTTTGGGTAAGTCCTAGCACTAATAAAAGTGACGTTTACGCAGCAGAACAAGCGACTTATTTTTCACACCATTGTCGTGATAAGCCGCAATTCAGGAAAGTACTTGGGTGCTTAACTTTAAGCATGTGCTTAAGTTCCGTTGACTTCAGGGAAATTTAAGCACATGCTTCAGTGCTTTCCTGAATTTGTGTGCTTTCTTGAAATAAGGCCATAGACAGTAAATGCTATTAAGTAATATTTAAGACAGGAAAGCCATCTGTAATATACTCTTGAGCCTTTTGGGGCTTTCACGACCGAAAATAATAAAAGCAAACTGTCAGTGTCATTTCTCTGAAGCGGTTTAAGAAACTAGTATGTGTGGAAAGTCTTTTTATTTTACATTTTTTTCAGAGCTGAACGAGTTAAGTGTAATAGAGGGCAAGAGTTACTACCTTTGTAGTCAGTTTAATTAACAGAGTTTGCTTTCAAGTATATTGTACTGCACGTATGTCCAAACATCTGCAGGTGGAATTTGCTTACTAATGAAATCAGACTAGTTTCTCCAAAGTCATAAAGTGAAGTAATTCTCAGAGTAATGTGTCAGTAACTCATTCTGAATAAGAGCTCACAACCTCTTTGACTCTCAGGCCTATGAACGAACCACAAGATGAACCACTTCCCACATATTAAGAGGTGTTTGTTTTCCATCCACACAAACACATATTGATATGCCGGGAAACCAGGTCACTGCAAATAGAACATCTTAGAAATATTGGGCTGAGAACTGTACACTTTGCTGGGATCTACTCTGTGTAGGTAGATGCATCTACATAGACATTGATCTAGTGATGGTGTGAGTGCACAAGCAGACAGTAGTCCTCTGTATAAAACAAAATAAGATTGTCTAGGCATGACTTTGTAGGGTGTTGCGGTGTAATGATGTGGAGCTTGTGTTTGATTCAATAAAAATGAAAGCAGTGGAGTGATTAAGGAGAGAGGTGGTGCACCTGAGCTTTGGGAAGGAGACAGCAGAGATGATTGCTTTTACAGCATCATGTTTGAAAGAATATGAGGTGAGAAAGGAGGGAGGCCAGGGAGGAAAGGGTTACAGTAAGCAAGTCAAGAATTGACAAACTTCTGAGCAATAGGTCAAAGATGCAGTTATGCTGACTTTTGAGTTATTTTTTGTTTTAAATTGGAAACAAAGAACCTTCCTGAGGACATGTAGGCATAGTTTCATGTAAATAAGTCTCACAGATATTCGGGGCTTGATTTTCAAAACCCCAGGAGCTCAAGGCCACTTGAAAATAAACTGCCTGTATTTGTACTACTAACTTGCTGCACAAGTACACTAATTGCATATGTAAATCGGGTACTTGCACTTTAGAGGCCTATTTGGACATCTCACTGGCTATGTCTATGTACAAATGCATGATCTGTCTATGCAATTGTGGTAATTGTATAAATACCTCGGTATGGAATTGTGCTTACATCTTTGCACGTGGCCTTAGATGCCTGACTTTTTAGCATTTGGCCATGAGTGTGTGACAGCATTTTTATATTCAATGTATATCCTATTTGGAAATGGCGATATACATGTTTACTTCTATTTAACAGTTTATGTGGTATGCCTGTATTAACAAATGTATCTCTAAGCTATCTGCTAGCTAGGCTGATTTTTCATCCTAAGCGTAAGTTAAATTCTTTTTTGGTTTAGCCGTCAGAACTAGCTGTTCTTCATGTTGCATACCAAACTGTTATGCAGTCACACCCTGTTTCAAATCCTGGCCCTCAATTATGTGGAAATTCAGGTTATGTAAATCCCCTATTTTTGCTTAAACCAGTATCCCACCAACCAATTTATTGTGAGCATCATGGTTTGCTGCAGAAGGGGATTTGCATAGACGCAGCCTTCTGCTTCAGCTGCCTCTCTTCCATCTCATTCTAGTGTAACCTACTGTTTCAGGGTTGCTTGTTCCCCTCTTGTGACTGGGCAACAGATGGTAAGACCATGCTACCTTCACAAGCCAATGTGCTCTTCTGACTTATGTGGCAGAGGCCTCTGTTTTTTAGTGCTCATGGTCTAGAGTTTGTTCCCCTCTCCAGACCTATGCTGGGGGTTCTTAGACTAGGTTACGGAAAGTACTGTACATCTAAAAATAAATGGGAGTGTTTGTGTGGGACAAGATGTGGTCTTTCTCCCTCTTCCTCCTTGTTCTCTACAGGCCAGTTGCCTAAAAGCTGTAAATCAAGATGTCAGAGACTTCAAAGTGGGTTTTTTAGGAATGTGTAGCATCTTGTAAGTTATTGGAAACCGGCCTTCCCTATCAGTCTTTAGAGGCAATGGGCATGTTCAGCACTTTCCTAACATCACTTAATACCTATGGGGAGCAGCCACTGATTCCACCACTGATGAGGAGAAGTTGGTTGGCTGTAAGAATACTATGAGCCTTTGATGGTGCTCCCACTCACATACAGAAGAGCTTAATGGCTGTAGGGAGAATTACACAGATTAAACCAGTTTTGCACTGTGGAGTCACTACAATCTCTACCTGATCAGTAAACAACATATTGCTGCTTTCATGCTATTTTCAGGTGAATGTGCCCTAAAGAGACAGATGCTAAAGCCCTGAGCAACTTGTTGGACAACCTTTAGATACCATCACTCATAACTGCACCAGTCCTGCTCCATTAGTTCTGTCGGTTGGTTGATGTCATATGTCTACGGTAGTTCTGATGAAGAATTGGTAATTCTTATTCACAGCCCTTAATTCTTGTCATATGGGGCTTATTTTTGTTACACCAGTATAAGTCCACAGTAGCTGCCTTGCACACCAGTGTGACAACAGAATTTGGCCCATAATGGGTAGGCTTGAGACATCTGTTAACCTCAGCTTTTATTTAAGTAGTCCTGAGTGGATGGTGGGATGATTTTGTCATGACTTTGGGCTAGAATTTTTTAGCTATAAATTGTAAGCAGAGGTAGTCTATCATTGTTGAAACCATATTGGTGAACACTGTCCACATCTTGGGCCTCTTTTTTTTTCTTCTTTTGCTGTTTGTGAACATTTTCACAAATGGATGTTATGTTTTAAGAACACGAGTATATGGAGGAATGGCTGTATGAAAATCCATTTTTGTATATGAACAAGAAAATACTACATATATAAAGGCATTTATTTTTTACTCACTGTTTCAAATGTTTCAGCCATCTAAACAAGGAACATAATCGATATTGTGCTTTACGTGGATGTTTATACACCATGAATAATGTCAGGTTTAAGTGAATGATTCACAAAGTCACCCGCAGGCTGAAATTTGTTTGAAAAAATGGTTCATTGAATATTTATAAATGGTCAATGGATTTGTCAAAGTAAATGTATATTCTTAAATTATCTGAAAACAGAAAAAATGGCTAATTCCATCTTGTAGTTTATTTGCAACCACTGCTTCAAGTGGATCTAGATACAGACTAGGATTTGCAAAGGATCCCATGGGAGCTAGCTGAAATCAATGGGTGCATCTACACTTGTAAATTAAGTCAACTTAAGCTTGCTTAAGTCAACTTAATTTACTCTGTATCTACACTCGACTTTCCTTAAGTCGACTTAAGCAACTGCTTAAGTCAACTTAAGGAAAAATTAAGTCGACTTTATTAAACCTTGTTTAAAGTCGACTTTGCTGGCTAAATTGGCTTTAGAAAGTCGACTTAGACAGTGTAGACGTGGAGTAGCCCTAAGTCGACTTTAAGATGCTCTAGGTCGATTTTGTAGGGTCCCCTCAAAGTCGACTTAAAATTTAAGTGTGGACGTGCTAAGTCGACTTAAATTAACAAGTGTAGACATAGCCAATGTGAGTTAGGTGTTAGGCACTTTTAAAATCCCACTAAGTATATCTGTATCTTTAAGCACCTAAATGCCTTGAAAGAATCTGGCTCTAAGTTCCCCTGGAAAATGGAAAGTTTTTGGAAAGTTTTACCCACTATCTAACACAACTCATTAAATGCATGCTATACTCTTACGCATTTGCATTCACATTAGATAAACTCATTGGAAATTGTGAATCTGAGGGAAGATTTGGCCAGACTAATCTGCACATAAATTTTACTAAAAATTAGACATCATGGTGGAAGAGCAATAAATGAACCACTAGTTCTAGTATTTTCTTGTTCATATTTAGTCTAAGCAAATGTAATTATTTTTTTCAGACTTTTTTTTTCCTGGAAAATGTTTCTTGTGTATTTTACTTTATACAGAATGGCTGGGAGGATTGCTTTTCTTTCTCTTGAGTTCCTGCAATTTTTATTTTTTAATGCAATGTGATTGAACCTCCCTTTGAAGATTATTTATGTAGGGGAAGCAGATCTCCACCCTGTTTGTGGCTCACCACAACCTCAAGGAAGGTTAGTTGGAGAACTCTAAAATAAAATGGTCATGGGAAGCCGCAAAGCTTCAGATTTGGAATCTGCTGGCGTGTATTTCTGTGAAAGTGTCCTCTGAGTGTGTTTGTGCATGTAGTACATACAGTAGGGACAAAGTCCACGCTCATTCACACTGTTTCTGTACACGGTGAAGTTTTGTGCAGCAACTGATAGCCTCTTTCCCCTTGGGCTGTGTCTAAGGTACCTTTAAACCACCTTTGTATCCTCTCAGTTCTGAACTGCTCTGAGGGCCAAAACAGCCCACAGTGTAACCCATGTTACTTAGCCCAAGCCAAACTGCGTATGGGACAGTGCCATGTGGAATCACTGTAGTGGAGTCTTTTGCAAACCTGATCCCTCCCACTCCAGCTCCATCCCCTGTAGCCAGTGGCACCAGCCTCAATATGTCCCCTACCGTGAAGCTTGTGGAGGGGGTATTTTAAGACTTAATGGCTGTTTTATGAAGGGAGTTTTCATCTGGCTGGATCAGATGGGAGTGAGTATCCATTCCATAATAACTCACTAAATTCAGTGGAGTTTTTTCAATTTCCCCCCACTGAACTGGACATGAGAGCAGAACTTAGGTCACTCCATATAATAGCTCAATCTGAAGAAGACCCAAGATGAATAATAAACGTATCCAGCTTTTTACCACAATGAAAATGAAAACAAGGCATTTGTAAACAAACATGTTAGAGGATTAAGAAAACTTTCCACATATACAGTGATTACCAAATTGGCTTTTACCAAGAACTATGGAGCAGTAGAAGGGACAACTGTGGTAAAGGTCAGTAAATACTAACTTTTAAATTTTGTTCTGTAGCTGTGGTCTTTCATCTATGTTCCATTCATGATTTTCACCTTCTGTCCCTAACCACTCTTCTGCAAAGCAGAAGCATATTCCATTATCCCACTGAGGTTAACAGAGTCAATGAGCTTTGTATCAGGCCTCGAATGGGCCGATAACTGTCTCCAAAATTATCACCAATCTAGCCATTGGGAATAAATAGTACAAAGTTTCCTATCACAAGCACTGTATCTCAACCAGTGTTCAGATTCTGAGCTTTTGCCGCTCCTACTTGGATGAACATAATTTTGACAGGCTCTTCCCACTGCAACCTCTGCTACCCAAACCTCTATCTAGCGCAGTCTGCTGTGCCCCACATTTTGTTACAGATTGTAGCATGCATAAGTGAGTGGGAGATGAGCAGTGATGGTACACCAACCCTCACCACTGACTTGGGACCCAAAGTTCATCAATTAAGAAAGGAAGGAGTTTGCTGTCTGGTGATGAAGATGCTAACGAAGTTTCTGGGCAGTGCAGCTTAACTCCCTAACTTTTCAGGAAATCATATCTGAGGAGTTCTTCTGAGAAGATCTTCTCTTTCCTGCCATTTCTTTCTCCCCATTCTCTCCATTATCATGAAGAATTTGGTTTGCATCAACCTAAGAAAACAGGTTCTGGCCCAAATACATTCAATAGGAGTCTTCTGTGAGTAAGACTTGAATTTGGTTCAGAGTTTGCAAATCTGTATCTCACCTATGATAGTGACAGTGGGATTCTTTCCTAAAGCAGAAACTTGTGGTTGCTGGTAGCATGAGGATGCTAAGCTATGTCACTGAGGTCAGCAAGAACTGCCTCAGAGAAAAAAATTGATTGTCAAAAGAAAAGGACTTGAGGAGAAAGCATAAGCAAATTTAACAAAGAAAGTAATTTAGCAGTAGATCTATGAAGTGTAAGTTTGAACTTTGCTGGAGAACATCATTCTAAGCCTTTTGGGAAAAAGAATAAAACCAAATGAGGCTAACCTATGAAATATTACACCTTCAGTACAATCTGTTTCTAGCAGCTGATCATTTTACTAAAATCAGTATAATAACTAGTTTACACACTAAAGGTAGCAAGATGAAAGATTTATAGTTTGCACTGAGTATAATGGTATGAGATGAATTGGTTGCCAAATGGAGCTGTGATTCAAATAGAGTGCCATGGGAGTATTTGTTTTGTGGCTAGAGTTCACAGAAAGAAGTCTTTTGATGTGATGACCAACTCTAGCAATCTGAGAAAGGGAGAAATCCAGATTGTCCATGTTTTAGAGAGAGAACAGAATGAAATACATGAGTCTGTAGAAAAAATTAGGACATCAGGTTCCATGATTGTGTGAAGTAGATCAGTTCATAGGGCACTTGTTTGATAAATCACCTTAAAAAAATAAGATTTATTGATGCCAAATCATGGTACTTTAAAGAAGCAATAAGACCTCTTTTTCAAGAAAAGGCTGCTTGAGAAGAGGAGACTGTAAGTGTGATTAAAGTCTTGAGGTTTAGATGGCTGGTTTGACTTACTTTCCAATATTATTGCCTACTTTTATATCCTTTCAGCAGGACCTCAGTCCATTTTGATGACCATGAGAATTCCCAATTGCCCAGTCCAGTTTCAAAGTGAATTTTTTTTTGTATCAGAATATAAGCAGAAGCAAAACATTGCATAAAATCATGAATCTAGGCTGCAAGTCCAATTACTGTAGCTTGAAAAGTACCTTGAAGTCTTCAGGATAACTGAAATAAGACTTACATTTCTTAGAAAGACCTGACATTTCTGCTCTGACCTAGAGCTGAATCTTTGAACTTTGACTGTGACTCTTGGCTTGCCTGTGAGAACGGAGTTATACATGTAACATCTTATCCTGTAAATCATTTGCTTAATGGACTCCCCCATTTGGGCTCTCTCTTTTATTGCTGGAGGTGAGTCTTCAGAAAGAATGCGTCTGTATTCCCTCTCTCTCGCTTAGCATTCTTTCCATGTCTTTGACACTCCTGATTGAGAAACACCGTTGCACTTCATATCTAGCTTGAATTTTTGCAAAGCAGAAACTGTTCAAAGGCACTGGTTGAAAGTACAGGCATTAATTTGCATGTTTTTTTAGGGATGGGAGACAAGCAAGTCAAAAAGCTTATTGCTATTTGGTGTTGAATTATTCTGTAGCTGTCCTTTATTTTCACTTGATTGCAGCAACAAAAGATAACAGGTGCCTGCTCTGATTCAAAAGGTTAAAGAAAACAAGAACTATAGCTTGGTTAACTTTTGTGGCACAAGGGGTGAATGTTTAGCACAAAGTGTGAAGCTTAATCCACATAATTCCCAGTAGGGAATGTGCTAACAGGACACTTCAAGTTACTGGTACTACATTATGGGAGCAAAATAGAAAAAGTTCTTCTGGAGAATGATAGAACACAAACAGTAGTAAGGAAGGTGGCTAAATTAGGTATTTTTTATGTGGGGGTGGTGGTTTAAATAAGATCCATTTGTTAGCCATTTCCACATGTACAGACCTCTCTACAGTCATTTTATGGTTAAAGTAAAACCACTAATGTGTTTTAGGCATCTATTATGGACATGCCTACATGGCTATATGTATGTAGGTCACTTCCTAGAGGGCCCAGAATAAAATGCAAATGTTCTTTGCCATGCAATGAAAACACATGTGTATTTATTTAATACTTACATGTGCATCAGTTCAGTTTTATGGGTGAATAAATCTCATATAATTAGTGATGGAGGCAGAGAGAAAGGGAGGGTCCATAGACAGTCCCCTCAGGAGGTATGGGACATGGCAGAAAATCAGAATAATTTCATACACTCTAAGCTTACTTCACAGTTCTCTGAACTTTGGAGGATGAAGTGCTTTTTTTTTAAATCAGAAAATTCCACAGCCCTCTGTAATCGAGGGATGAAGTAAGGGGTGCTATAAAATTACATATGAAAGTCCCTCTTTAAAACATATTAAAAAATAAAGTGTGCATAGATTTGTGATTGTCACTTCATTACCTTTTCTAGTTTTACAATTAGTTCAGAACTAAAAAATACAGGGACTATACGCAAGTAGCATATTATAAAATTATATGTTGATTTTTCCATGGGCTATTAATATCTTGTTACTGTGAGGCTGTGCTAGTTGGTGGTTTCTGGCTTAGTGATATTTGGCTTTTAGGTAAAGGGAAAAAAAAAAAAAAAAAGAACTAGACCACCTCCAATATGAATACTGACCGCCAACTGCTATTTAACATAAATTATTTTTTGTTATTTCCAAATCTATCTTTCAGTAGAAGATGAAGATGTTATATCTTCCCAATCTTATTCTGTGTAAATTTGTTCCCCGAAATACTTTCATCATGTTTATCAATATCATGATCAAGTCAGCGTTAGCCTTTGGATGATGGACAGAATTCAGACTCTCGTCCTTTGTAGTACTATAGTACATTTAGAACTGCCAGTAAGACAGAGAAAAGAACGCTCTCCAATTATCAGTCACGTGAGACCGCAGGAATAGCAGCATAGGACTGGTGCATAATGTGTTCCACTAATATAGTAACTCTTTTCCTTAGACATTTCTAAGTACATTTCATCCTAATCCAGCCCTTACTTTGCTTTTATTATTATTCCGCTCCATTTAAATAAGGAACAACGGTACTATTTAATATCAATAAGATTCCATTGTTTGAAATAGACATTCCATCCAAGCTTTAAAGGTCTAGTACAAGGTTGAATTTCACTCTCCTTTAGGACTTATGAGGAATCAGGACCATTGAAAATATTACTGTGTAGCCCATGAATGTTAATTGTATTTAGTGATTGAAATAAAAATTATATGAGGAACTCATTGGAACTTACATCTGACGAAGTGGGTTGGAGCCCACAAAAGCTTATGCCCAAAGAAATTTGTTAGTCTTTAAGGTGCCACAGGACTCTCGTTGTTTTTGCTGTTCACCGACTAACACGGCTACATCATTGCAACTGCATGTCTGAGGGGGCTGGTAACTGGATACTTTTGCCTTAGCATCATTGGTTCAAATCTGTCTCTTCTCTATCATGATCTGTTATAACCCAACTGTTCAGAGGCCTATATAAAATGAATGCATAGACGTTATCCCCCTGTCAGCGTAGAATTGTTCTCTGCAGTATGTTTTCTAGTTAGTAATTTGTCCAGTTTGTAGAGGGCAGTTATGCACATTGCAAACCACTACAGCTGGTATTAACTGGCATCGAAGAGTTTAACTGTACCTTTAGGATACAGGCCTTTTGTGGAGTGGAACTCCAACATTCAAATGAGCATTTTAGGAGGAATTCTGCACATGGGAAGGAACCTTGCTGCTACACCACTTCAGGGGTGGGGATGTTGGGAGATTAACCATACACCCCTCACTGCTGGCCTCAGCTCCTTCTCACCCCTTATCAAGTGTCATATAGCCTACAAGGTTCATAGAGGAAATAATTCATGGCTATGAAGACAATTAAATTTTTATCCCTAAAATATTGCAGGCCATCATTATGATATTTGTGGGCATTCAGATCTGGGAGTTTGATTCAGATCATTCTAGATGGTGGGGCCAGATATTAGTTCAGCCATTGACTGGATTCAGATTCTCGCAAAGTTTGAAGACACTCCATGCACAGGGGCTTGGTTTGGGCATCTGTCTAAAATGTAGGCATTTCATTCAGTGGGAGATTTCCCATTGATTTTAATGTGAGTAAAATCAAGCCTTATTATTCTTTACAACTGCCATCTGGAAGTAATTAATTGTATTCTATAGTGTCCTCCACTAAGTGTTGGGAACTGAATATCTACATCTATATATATACACACACAGACACAGATTTGCAAACACACAAAGGCAATGTTAAAAGTAACTTTTTCCAGGAATTTAATGGCTGCCACTGGCTATTGTACCTCAGATGGGTATGGGTATAAGATGGGGGCTACTTTAATTCACACTTTGGGTTTCCTGGTTTGTAAATGACACCACTTAGATAATTTATCACAGGGTGCAGTGGGTGTAAAGGAACCTGAGCGTAAGGAGGAATGCTGCACGATTTCTGTATTTGGCCCGGTGTCCTGCCCCACAGATTTTTTAATCTAATGTTTCCTGTTAAAGATGTTGGAAATATGAATCTGTCGTGTCTTGGAAGTGACAGAATGTATTTGGAGATTGAAAGTTAAATACCCCTCCCTTACTGTTTGTTTCATTTAAACTAAAGTTCCGCAGGGAAAGCCTCCTCTGAAGCCAGTCCTAGGACACCAACATGTAGTGTCCAGCAGGCATTGCGGTCAGAAGAGCATGACCTGCACTCTTTTCCAAGAGAATCAAGTATAATCACTGGGACTCCCAAGTCCTCTATGAAATGCAGGTGTCTCTGCTGGCAGTGCAAAGGACTACTGCTGTGTTACTGGAATGAACCACTTCTGATATCACTGTGCTTAAAAATTTGAGCAGATGAAAAATTAATTTGATCATGGGGAAGGTCCTTTTGAGCTGAGTCATCACAGTCCTAATGACTCTTAAAAAAACCCAACACAACCAACCACACAGTAAAAAATTTGGAATGCTTTAGCAAAAGGAACACACCACTATTTTTTCCAAACAAAATCAAAGTGTTAAATTGTTTTTTAAATGTAGATTGAGAGAATGAGACTGAGGGCAATAAATTAGTAGCCAACAAAAGCAAGAGAGGCTGGAATGTTGGTAACCAATTGCAAGTACAGAATCCAAGCAAAACATCTTGAATTGCTAGAACTGTAATAAATTACAGTTTTCACTTTTATATTTTGTAAGTGAAAACAGCACTAAGTCAAGCTTGAGAAACACAGAATAAATGATGACCTTTTTAATTCACCTGCACCCATCACAAGTCCAAAGAAACTACAGTGTGCAGCAGTAAATGAAAGAAATGAAGCAAAGTTAAAGGCAAACAAAACAATAGATGCATTAATGGACAGATCCATCTCTACTGAAGGAGGGTTCCTGTGCTGCTGAAGAGTTAATTGTCAGGTAGCAATAGATGAAAGCCAAGCAGTCTGTAGGATGGTCTGCGACAGTGGCTGTTATCTCATTTTCTTCCATGGATTAATTTTCCCTCTTTAACTTTAATGAGATAAAAGTCTAAGGGAAGGAGGTGGCCCTGGAGTGTTCAAAGGGCAAGAAGTGGTCAAGAGCTGGTTTATCTCAAACTTTGATTAGCCTATTTGATAAGTATTACTAAGCGCCCTGATTGGTTTAATGAGGAGGTCCTCCATGGTGACTGACTGGGAAATTTGGCCTCCCCCAGCAGGACAGTGAACATGTAAACCTCTCTCCTTTAGTGAGTATCTACTCTGGATAGGGACAAGAGTGATTTATTTTCTGGTCAGGTCCTGGAGTGTATCTGCTTTGATTGACTCCCTTGATCTTGACATCATTCATTTGGTTTTCAGACAGAGAGGAACACAGAAGATAATGAAAGCTACATTAGAGAGAGCCTTACAGTTTTTGCAAATGGTATTTTATCTTCAAAGGCTAGTATCTTTCAACAGTAAAGGAGAATTTATTTCCTATTTAAAGAATGTTAACATGATATACATTACTATTTTTTCCCTTTGCTTTTACAACTTTGGTGCAGATTTTCCCTTCAGTTGAACTATGGTTAGTGTTGCTTAAGAGGAAAAAAGAGTGGCATGAAGGATAGCCCTCAGATACTGAATTAACCACGTTATGGTACCGTACCAGCGTTTCCCAACCAGTGTACCATGGCCCATGGGTGTGCCCTCAGGCCTGAGCAGGTGTGCCAAGGGATTATTTTAAAAACTCCTTGGAGAGGTCTGGATTGGCTCATGAATATTCATGAGTCCATTGGGAGACTATATGGCGGTGTGCCTCAAAATTATTAAAAGCACTGAGGTGTGCCACAGGAGAGAAAAGGTTGGGAACCACTCCCTTAAACACAGGTGCCCATAAGCAGAAGCTTCAGCCTAGCTTCTCTCAGATTGCGTAGCCTAGGCTGAGTCTACACTAGGAATGGAAGAAAAGGAAAGTATGAGGGCCTAGAAAAAAAAAAAAAGCAGAAAAGAGAACAATGCCACTTGCAAGTCACTCACAGTAATGATTCTTGGTGTGTAACTTGGCAGTAAAAATTCTGAACGTTTAAATAAAACTAAAATATGCCCCAAATTTGGTCTCTGGCAAGTATCACCAGCATAGTAACTCCCCAGAATGGCTCTCTGCCAGGCTCTTCTTCACCCCCAGAATAAGGGACACACCTGGAGCGTGTTGAGGCATGGAATAGCTGCAGCTATTCTCAGAAGGACAGCTCACAGAAGCAAATGCAGCCACAAGGTAAGTTGAAGCAGCTCCAGTGAGTATATGGGGGTGTAGATAGATGACTTTTACAATGGGGAATTTGTACCATGTTATTTTCCCCAGATTACCATAAAATTCACAAACTCCCCAAACCCAAAATGCACTTTAACATTACAAATTCTAGTACAAACAGCATTTCACTTAAATATGTCTTCTCAGCCACTTTGAAAATCCTTCATCTGTAGTCCAAAAATTAGCAAAAATAATTCACTCTAGCTCCAGAGTCAAACACCTTCCTGCTTTCTCTAGGTTAAGCCACCCAACTGCTGCTCTCCCTAGCTCAAAACCAAAAACACATATTTAGCTATCTCCTCCATGATAAGTGATTTCAAATATGCCTCCACTGAGTCAAAAATCCCACCAGTTACACTTTTGGAGAGTAATGGACTTAAACCCTGTAATTAACTAAAGAGTTCCACACTTTTCTCATGTCCTTTTAAATTAGTAATTAAGTACAGTGCAGTGTATTTTAAAAGTGAAGGACTTAAAAACAAGATACTATCATACAATTTAATTTAATAGGTGAAGGATATAGATACAATATTTAAAATTGGATAAAACAGTTTCAAAATGTTTCTCATTGGTGCCCTTTTATCAATCAGTATCTTTCTAGGCAGTGAGTATAGTAGGAATTTCTATGCTGACTAAGTCTTGTACAAAGATATTGATAACTAGGGCTATGTCTACATTTACTAAAATCAGTTTGAATTAGTTAATTCGAACTAATTCAAACTAATTTTAGTTAGTTCAAATAAACTTAATTCGAACTAGAAAAAATTAGTTCGAACTAAGCAAGTGCCATTCATGGTACTTGCTTAGTTCGAATTAGCGATTTCCATTGATTTCAATGGGCCGGTTAGTTCAAACTAAGCAATTAGTTTGAATTAACATGGCCACATTGGTTAATTCGAACTAACTAGTTCGAATTAACCCTTACTTCGAATAGGCTATTCAAACTTATTAGTTCGAATTAAGGAAGCCCTTAATTCAAACTAATTAAAGCCTAGTGTAGCCATGGCTTTAGTTAGTTCAAATTAAGCCTCCTTAATTCGAACTAACTTGTCAGTGTAGACATAGCCTAGGAGTCAAAACATTTGCATTTCTTAGTGGAATACAACCCTCTGTGAGGGAGAATTAATCATTGGCTGCATAGTCAGGATATTTTATTATAATCATATTTTCCCTGACGAGTAATCATATAAATAGTTAGGACAAAGCAAGAAGACCAAAGCAAGACCTCAAACAATGACCGCCCAGCAATGGAAATGTCGTCTTCTGAGAAAATTCTTTCCCAGTCCCAAATGAAGACTGTAGTGATCCAAAATCTGAGATCTCTATTACAAGAGAACATTTTTCCTCAAACCACTGTACTGATCATGTGAGGTATTGAGCATTCCATATAAAGTACTGAAATCTCATCTTCCACTGAGGTGAATGAAAATGGAGGAATTCCGCATCAAAAGCAGCAAAATTAATATTCGGTACTCTGTTCTTCCAGTCACAGTGATGTATCTGGGCTGGATGTATAAATTCACAGACAAGCAGAGAAAGGAGGCACCCATGAGCAGGCAGCACCAGTGAGTAAACATAATTAGAGATCTGCGTGGATGCAAATATGTGGATCTGCATCTGCAAGAAATGGTCCATGGTTATCCACGATGTGTCCGTGGATGAGGATTATTGCAGATATTGTTCTAGCCCTGCACAGATACAAATACATGGATCTGTATCCGATCTGCATCCACAAGAAATTGTCTGTAGATATCCGCATTCTATCTGCGGATGTCTGTGGATATAATGCGAATATCTGTAGATTTGCAGGGCTCTAAACATCATACACAAAAGTGAGGTGAACAAGCTATTTGTAGGACACTTTAACTTGTGACACTAACAATTGTTCTCCCAGTAAACAAAGCTTTGTCAACACTGCAAGGTCAGTCTTTATGTAAAGAGAAACTGCTGTTGAACAGTGTCTCCAATGTATTGGAGAGAGACTATTTTTCCACCATATGGTATATATGGCTTTTGGGGTTCCTGCTTCCCCCCCTTGTGTAGACAGTTATTGTGGTCAATCTAAGGAAAATCTGATCATCCACTGATGTTTGTGGTTCCCTAATAGTCCTGCTATGGTATCCTAGAACAATGATTTAATAGATAATCCATATGTAAAATTCTTGTTTGCTTTATTGGCTTCCTCTTTAAAACAAACCATCTCTGGTGCAGCATTGGAGCTGGTAATCCATGGTATAACCACCTTTCCTGATATTTTTTTTTGTATCTAGAGGTTGATTCTCAATTTAGAGACCAACAATCCAGAATTTTATAACCACCAGTTGAGGATTTCACGTGTTACCAACAGCAGAAAACACGGTGGGAGGAAGAGTGGCACAACTGGGAATATCATCAAGAGCAGATATCATGCAGATAGTCTCCTTATATTGTGCTCTCAGCGCAACCAGATTTTGTGCACAGCATTATAAGGGGCTGCTTCTTATTTGCTAAGTAACAAATTAAGTGTTCAATCAGTGTTTTCCAGAATAATCCCAAACGGAGGATTTCGTTCCTTATTAATATGCAAGTGTATGCTCCACCAAACCACAGTCACATTTTAGAGGTTTCCTTTTTTACTTAGTGTAGGTAAATCTACATCAGACATGCAGAAGATCCACTGGACAAACAAATAAAAAACCCCACTATATGTAGGCAAGTATATAAAATGAGAAGAGAGCCCCAGCTGTGCATAAAATCCTTGACAAGAGTAGATTTCTGCATACAGAAAATGCATTAATGTATTGACAAGTCCTAGGGTACATTTAAGAAACTGATGATAAATCATGATTTGGTTTCTCCCTTCCTCCACCCAACAAAATTACTAAAAGCTTTCCCTCATTCCCCCCTTTAAAAAAAAAAGTTAAAAGAGCCTTTTTAAAATTCCTCATTTTTAATGCTCTAAAATGCATGGATTCATAAAATTAAATTATAATATTTTTATCTGTTTGGGATCAGTACTGTTTCCTCCTTTGCCTTGTGTTTACTTTCCTGCAGTAGTTGACATCAAAATGTTTTCTGGAATGCTGGGACTAAATAAGTTATGCTTAACTCAATATCTAATACAAATAGCCCTGGGGAAGCTTCAGCAACACAATCATAAAAGCTACAGTTTCTTTTAATAGCTTGCCACACTTTGCTGATATAGTATTTCTCTAATCACCAATCTTTATGTGCCTTCCTGACCTTGGAGCTCTCTGCCCAAATGACTTTGTGGTATCAAAGGCCTGTGTCATTGGAAGAGTGAATGGCTTTCATTTTTCCTCCTGAAACTTCCGGTTCCTGGCATCTGTAAAGAATTATTCCAACCAGTGTTTTGCTGCCTTGCGGCCAGTGCCCTGTAGTGGCCTGACTGATGGAAGTGACTTTTCCCAAAAAGGTTATTGTGGTCAGCAATAGGTGGGAACTGCAGTCAGCATGGAATCAGCCCTGCTTTCTCAGCTGATTCTGTTTGACTATTAATTGTCACACTGTCATTATGTTTGTGGTAGTTTAATTACCATTTCTTTTTAGCAGACTTCAAATAAACTGGGTCTGTACTGTGTTATAGGTATTCTACATCAGAACAGGGGCTTTGAAAGAGCCAGCAACAAATTCAGAAATCATCATGTTGCAATGAACAAGGCTATTCAAAGTCTATGTTTGAAGATTTTTTGTAGCATATGCTGAAGTGCGGCCAAAAGGACAATTCTTCAGAACACCTTACATAGCACATGGAGGTCTAACGTCCATGCATGGATGTGCACTGACATTTATTAAAACGTGCACTGACTTTTCAGGTAGATGGTTACAGCAAGGACAAGCCAGACATTTGATAAAAAAAGAAAAGCCTTTGAATATGATCTCTATTCAGGAAGAATGTTTCACAATAATAGATGAAAACAGAGGAATAAGTAATTCTGGTTTTTGGAACCCCACACATCAGCATTGGGTTAAGGATGATTTCCAAGTCACATGAGGAATGCAGTGGATAGATTCAGAGTCTCAGCCATGGGACTTGTATTATTTTTTAATTTTGCAGTCAGGCTCATACTGAACAAGCAGCCTAACTTTTCTCCTTCTCTCTGCCATTTCTTCTGTGATTGCCCTGGCTCCTCAGTTCCTTCTATTTGGTTTTTTTAATTCATTATTTGTTATATGATTAGTCCTCTCCAGACAACCCCAGATAACTCTTCTGGTTCTGGGAGGGCCCTGCTTTGTGCTGGAACATACTGTGAGAAATACACTATTTTTTTTGGTAGTAGGTTCAACACTTTAAAAAAAATCCTTTTTTCCCCCTATTATTTTGTTGTTTATAACACAGTAGCATGTAGAACCCCAACTGAGATCAGGAGCCCACCATGTTATACACTGAGCAATCACACAGTAAAAGACAGCCTTTACCTGGACAAATTTACAAATATAAATCGACAGCACAAGAGAAAGGGAAACAAAGGCACAGAGAAGTTAAGTGACTTGCCCATGGTCATACAGCTGATCAGTGACTGCTGCAAAGAAAATCCAATCTAGTGTCTGTTCACCAGGCTACATAGCTTCAGGGATATTTTAATTCCTTAATTAGTTCTCAGCAGATTCAACTCTAGACGTGAAACAAGCAAACAAAAATGGACTCAGATCTGAACCTTTCCACTCCGCATAAAGAGGGCCCAGGGCTTTGAATCACCCAGCCAAGTAAGCATTTCCCCTGCATCTCTTTAACATCTTTATTTTGAGCACAGGAGTTCCTTTTATTAAGAACAAGTTCCACAAAGCTGCTCTCCTAGTCTCCAAACCAAAACCCACTGCTGCCTTCCCCCTTTCATAAGCAGAGGGAAGGAGGTAGCCATTGTGTCCAGTTATTTTCTGCTGGTTATTTCCTTCTCGCCCACCCCCTCCATTGTCATTAAAGAAAAGCAGACATCTGGATCCCTCCTCTAGATTCTCAATGAGCCTGTTTTCCAGATATACACAAAACCTTCTGACAGGTGGCAACCTTCTAAGAGCCATTATCCCAATGACATTGGCATTAGCTTTCGAAGACAGTGGAAAACTGGTAAGGCATAAAACTGAAGAGCCAGCCACCATGGAATGTGATCTTGGGATTGGAGTCCTCATGCCCGATAGCCAGTGCAGAGATGAATGATCAGTTGCAGAATGACTTTAGTTACCAAGCAAATAATATACTGCAATGAATGTTCAATATATCCTGGATTCAAAAGTGTATGGACAGAGATCACAAAGATCCTGAGAGCATTATCCACTGATACAATAGCAGAGGCACAAATTCTGGAATCATCATACTTGGACTTGGGGCAGAATCAATTAACACTGTGTGCATGGCTCAGACACTGGTAACAGACTCCAATGGCTCTTTTGTTTTTGTGTGTGAGTGACTGCACTCAAGGTCTGGGCTTGGCATCCTAGATATACACGTTGAGTTCCTGTCTTCTCGGCTACCTGGTTTGAATTCTCTGCTCCCACTCCCCACCATGATTCGTTAGCCTGCCTGGCTATCTCTCACAACACTGAAGACTAGAGATGTGGGTATGGTAGCATCTCAAGACACTCAGCATCTAGGTAATCTTCGGTCCACTATGAAGCATTAGAACCTCATGTACAATGTAAGTACCATAGAATACAATAATATACATCCATATAACCATCACTGTTTGAATTTCTGGTTTCAGCCAATGGAAAGCAGCATGCAAAGAGTTCTACCACATTTTTATTAGGAACCATGTAGTCCAGGTGAAATTATTGAACAGTTAAATTCTAAAGACAGAACAAGAAAATCAAAAAGGGGTGAAGGAATGTCATGGAACAATGCCAATAAAGGGTAAACATCTGCTGGCAGGAATAAGCAAGCACAGCACTGTTTTTCAGCATGTCAGGATTCATAGATTTATGATTTTTTAAAAAAATTTCTGCATAGACTAGATGATTTAATTTGTCACTGGTCCCAAATCAAACACACCTGGGGACAACTGTAACATTACCCTGAGTGAACACAGGGCCAAGATAATTAGGAGTAAAAGATGTGAGATGCAAGGGAAATCACCTGTATAACTTCACTTGGTAAATCCCCCATGCAAGGCGGCAGGTAGGAAATCTGTGTAATAACAAACCTGTCACAAATCAAGGACAACTGAATAGAACAATTAGAATTAACATTTTGCTTTGACTGGTTTTTAAGACTCTTTCACTTTTACTATATACAGTTAAAATTGTGGTTTTTGACTTAGAGCAATATTCACCATTACATTTTTCCTTAAATACTTTCTCTTTTCTTTTGTGGGTTTTGTTTAAAAGAGTAGCTGCAAAAGGCCAGATTTTGCACTTCTTTTTATCAGTGTAAATCCAGAGTAACTCTAATGGTTTCAGTGGAGTTAATCTAAATTTACATTAGTGTATGTAACACTACTTGGCCCAAAAAAACTCATCATAATGAGTTATAATTTGTGACTTTTAATTGCAGTGGCCGATTGAGTTAGGTGACTTTCTTCATTGATTATAGTATGCTTTTGTTCTGTAGTGTAACAAAAGCAAACAAGTTACATGGAGGTTTATCTGCATGCAGTATAAAGGCCTATGTTCTCCAAAGTGATCAGCGGTTTTGAAAAATCAGTTCCCTTTAAGAGTCACATTTAAAAATTTGGTTAGAATACTTATAGAATACCATTGTTTTTCCTGGGCAGGAAGCAGCATAGTTGGCATGAAGCTGGCACCCGAGGTTTAAAAATCTTCTCAAACTTTGGGTTTCAAAGTCTACTTCAACTCC
Source organism: Pelusios castaneus (assembly GCA_007922175.1). NCBI lineage: Eukaryota > Metazoa > Chordata > Testudines > Pelomedusidae > Pelusios > Pelusios castaneus. Next base: position 7,033,302 of record ML685787.1, read on the forward strand.
ACAAATCTCTTTTCCTGTATTTGACTTCTATATTTGAGAGGTGGGGGTAATTTTATTATTTTTTAGCTAAAGAGAAGCGTATGTTGCGTATTCAGCAGTAGACCATTCCATGCCAACCAACCCCTGCCTTGGTAAAGCTAAGTGTGTGTTTGAGAATATTTTTGAAAAGAATTACTCTGTTCTTTTTTCTCTAGTCTGTTCCTTTTCAGCCTCTCCTATGGTTGACAATTCTTGTGATTTTATTGAAAGTCTTGTGGTATGTGAGGATTTACTTGAAGTCCCATCTTTTAAAGATGTATGATTATGTGAGAAACTCAGCTTTCATTTACATAAAAAAGTAAGTTTCTGGTGATGGGAAAAAAGTCTGAAAATGTGATCCAAATGCATCCTAAAGATTAAAAAAAAAAAAAAAAAAAATAGAAGGCAAATGAAAAGCACTCCAAATATATTAATTTTAAAAACATTTTTAAATTTTTAATCTAATCATTATTTTGGGGGGCCTGAATCATGTTTTTATTTTAAATGGCAGGTTATTTTTAATGGTAGTAGTGCTCTCACTGGTTCTGTCCAACCTTCAGTCTTCTCTTAAATGGAATATGCATCTACTAATGTTTAATAGAGTCAAACATGTTATGTTTGAGTTCAAAGTTCAGACAAGTTCACCCGTCCTTACCATGCAACATAATAACTATTATGATTGTTTCTGAAATGCACTCTGCTTTCTTTGGTCCAAGATCAGTTAGAGAGATGAGAAATTGGAGACTACATTTTATTTTGCAGTCTGTAATATAGTATGTGCGAACACAGCACTAATTCTATTTTCCAATTTTTTTATCCCCTAGTTCTTCCTAGATCAGCAAGTATAGTTTCTTCCCTCACCCCACAATCAATTAACCCCCTCTGGTACTATTTTATTTTCTCTTTGTACAAAATACAGTGAGACTAGAGGACTCCACTTGTGATAGACAATCCCAGTTTTTAGTGAACATTTTAAACTCTTCCAAAGTTTCTGATATAATTTTGTTCTAACCTCTATTAAATATCCACTCTACCCATCAACTGGTGGTTGCAAGTGAGGGGGAAAAAAAGCTGGTGGGGGTCTTTTGTTCTTTTTTTTAATTCATAATGGTGTATGAAGAAAGTTTGGAGAGCTTTCAGTTTTTTTTCTTAAGGGTCTTTCTTTTCCTCCTGCATGTTTTTTGTTTAGATGAGGGGAGTTGGGGTGGAGAGGAATCAGATCTTTAGTCCTGGAAGACTTTATGGTGAGTGGGGAACTAGTGAAGTGATGACATTACAAAAGACAAGGAAGTGAAAGCTGAGCTCTTAAGGAGGGAAAGGATTTTTAGTCAGACTACTTAAAATTCTGCTTGTGGATGTGGAGGAAAGGGATTGTGTGTGTTTTTGTTTTTGCCTAATATTTTGGAAAAAGGAACTCTGTCAAGATTTCAAATCCCACTATAAGTAGGGCATGAGAACCAACAATATACATCTTTGAAACCCTCAAAAAATCCTCCAGTAAAACAAGGTAAGATCAGAGTTGACATCCCTAGTATTTCTAGAGTTAAAAATCCATGTTAAAAGAAAAAAAAAAGACAGGCCTTCTTTATTATTCGCAGAAAACAATTGTGTACAGAGGATAGCAGCCCTAAGGCTCCTTGTGCTTCAGGGGCAGTGGCCAGTGTGGCCCACTCCAGGGGCACAGGAAGGCTGAGCTGTAAAAATGTGTTGGCCACACCTCTTCTGATACTTCCCCAGAATGCCCTCTGAGCTGAGAGCTCCTGCAGCAGTGATACAATTGTGGTATAGCAGTCTTCTGCACAGGACAAAGGAGAATCTTGACTTAGGGGGCTTTCACTTCCACTAAGCAATTATGAATCAGGCCCTTTGTTGTTCAATATACTGCTATACATATGAACACACAAAGAGTTCCCAGCGTTTCCTTCATACATGGGGTCTGGGATTTAACCTATTTCTGCCACAGAAAATGTTGAACTTATCAGAATTACAAAACCTGTATGAAAGCAATGAAGCAAAAAGCAGGCCCTGTATATTATCAGAGCATATGGCCTCTTGCTGTATTTCATCCATGAACTATATTTTCCAGCACAGAATTAGGGCCAAATACTTTTATTTTAAAAATTGGTGCTAATTATTAAAACATTTATAATACCAAAAATAAATTAACTGAACAGAAACCAAAATGAAAGGGTTCTATGCTTATGATTGGTGATTCAGATAAAATAGCCGTAAGCATTGAGGGTGTAAACTTCCTATAACTATGAATGGATGGACAACAGGCTTTTGTAGATGACTGGCTGGCCAGATTCTTTTTTGAATGTTTTGATGCTGCCGGGGATATGTGGCAATTTATTTATGTGTCGGGGCACGTAGAACCTTGTATAGGCAGCTTTGTGTTATCTAAATTGAAAAACACATATTCCCAAATTTGAATTGAATGTAAATATGGGAGTATATTAGTTTTTAGCAGTCGTGTTTATTTTTGTGTATTTCTTGCTTCTGGTATGGAAAGCATAATAATACCGAGGGATCTTTGTGCTCTATCTAGTCTGAGAAGGTACCAGAAATCTTGTAAACCTTTTTTTTTTTAAATTCATGAGGTTTCTACCTTGTTTTGGTTTTTTCCCCCATAATGTTCAAATGGTTCAGTCAGGAACCCAACCTTTGGTGAAGTACTACATTCACCAGAGTGCATGGCGTGTTCATTTTCTGTAAAGCCAATATTCTGGTAACTCAAATACTTGGGGCCACCCCTGTGGGAAAGTCAGGTCTTACACAGAGCAGCGAACAAGAACTGCACCTTAGTGGCTTTGGAGTCTTCTTACCATCTCTCTGTCACTCCCAGTCTGAGACACCATTTCCCAGTGCGGCTTTCCTCTTTATTCCTGCCTGCCTTAGCCTAATCATAGAATCATAGAACAGTAGGGTTGGAAGGGACCTCGCGAGGTCATCTAGTCCAACCCCCTACTAAAAGCAGGACCACTCCCACTAAATCATCCCAGCCAGAGTTTTGTCTAACCGGGCCTTAAAAATCTCCAAAGATGGAGATTCTACCACCTCCCTAGATAGCCCATTCCAATGCTTCACCACCCTCCTAGTGAGAAAGTTTTTCCTAATATCCAACCTTATGACTGCCTTAATCCCACTCCTTCCTTGCCTTCCTGTTGCATCTTTTTCCATCCAGGCAAGGTCACACTCCTGTTTCCTCCATGGCCACTAGGTGTTGCCTGCCCTGAGTAAGGGTACCAGAAAGAACTTTTCTGTACCTCTCTCACATGTTTAGCCTGACTCTCTTACATCTGTCAAGTCAGGGTCCCTATCTTTTTCTTTCCTTCCTTCATGTATGTGTTCTTTGCCTATTTTTAAATGATGGGTGGATTGCTATATATATTTAAATGGTTAATTTCTGAGGTTTTCTTAAAAACAATAAAAAATGTGTTTTTATATTTGTCTTCGTCTACAATGGCATTGCTGGGGCTTCACCGTTTTAAATGTGATTTTTCAAATGACAGGCCACCTTAAAAGTTTAACTTTAAGATTGACATTATTAAAGGCGCCTCACAGGTTTCCATTGCCGAGTATGTAAATTTTGCATGGACAAACCACTTGTGTGCACAATATTTGTGCACTCTCAATTGTGAAAGTATATGTGCTTATTTACATGCACAAAACCTAATTTGCTCAATTTTTAAGAGCAAATAGGGTTTTATATAAACATTCTTGTTCAGGAGCATCTGCCTCCAGAATTTTTGCTCTGTCACTTCCACAATGGAGACTGCATAAGAGAAGATAGTAGTAATTCCTAGTTCTTACATAGTGCTTTTCAGCAGTAGACCTGAAAATCAATTTGCAAAGTCTCATGCTCACCATTTTATGGATGGGGAAACTGAGGCACAGGGTGGAGGCGTGCCTAATTCAAAGCAGATTGGTGGCAGTGCTGACACTAAAGACCCTGTCTTTTCTGGGTCCCAGTCTAGTGCTCCATCCTGCGAGCACCAGGGTCTCCCCATGTCAATAACTACCTATTTAAAGCAGCTGAGAAATCTGCCCTCGTTCCATTTCTACTTGCAGAAAACCCACTAGGCAAGAACATCCAAATCTCCAAAAGGAGATGGCCCGGAGTGGATCCTCACCCTTCCTGGGGGAGTGTGTGTCCTGAACAGGGGACCAGGTGGAGATCTGATCTGGTGCTAAAGCCAGCTGGGACCCGGTGGCCGGGCAGCAGCAGGGATTCGCCTTGACTCCCCAGCGCTCACCGTTTCCATCAGCCACCGCTGCTCCCACAACACCCCTGTCTGCCAGTCGGTGCCGCAGCGCCGCCGTCCTCAGAGCCCCGCGCTCCGGCTGCTCAGGCTGCACTCCGAAACGGGCGCTGCAGTTCTGCCTTCAGCCGCTAGATGCTGCTGTTGGCAGCCTGAGCTGGCGAGCGGCCGGTGCTGCGCGTGCAAAGCGGAGTGAGGGCAGCGGCTCCTAGCCACTGCCTTCCTTCCCTGCCCCGAGGCGGTGCCCAGGGGAGCGGGCTGGCTGCCCTACGGGGCCCCTTCCTGCATAGCTGCAAGGGAGGCAGCTGGAAGGGAGAGCTGAGCAGAGCATAGGAAGCGCCTCCAGGGTAGGGGAAGGTGCCTGGCTTGGAGCAGGGTCCCCGGGCCAGCATCCGGAGGGAGAGGGACAAGGGTCCCTCTCTGTGCATGGGTTATTTCTGTGCATTTCCAGGGTGTTTATGGAAATGAAGAAAAACAAAGAGTGCTGTGGTACTTTTAAAGACTAACAGATTTATTTATCTCATGAGCTTTCGAGGGGAAATGCAGGTGCCCCAATAGGGGCAACTTCCACTGCGGGTTAAAAACAGCAGATGCTCCCTACTCCCCCCCCCAAAGTGTTTTTAAACCAACCAAACAAAAATGATTATTTTTTTCTGCCACTCAGGTTTATTTTGCAGGGTTGGCAGCCTGGATGTTGTCGCAAATTAGGAGTGGACATTTACGCGGGTTACTGCTCCGCTTAGTATGCCTTAGATTGGTGCTCAACCTTTCCAGACCACTTTACCCTCTCAGGAGGCTGATTTGTCTTGCGGACCCCCAAGTTTCACCACACTTAAAAATGACTTGCTCACAGAATCAGACATCCTAAACAAACAAGGAGTCTTGTGGCACTTCTAAAGAGTAACAAATGTATTTATTACACGAGCTTTCGTGGGAGAAAATCCCACTTTATCCAGATGCTTGAAGATGGGGAACATTGTGTAAATTCCCCATCTTCAAGTGTTTGATGAAGTGGGATTTTCTCCAGCGAAAGCCCATGCAATAGATAAATTTGTTTCTCTTTAAAAGTGCCACAGGACTCCTTGTTTGTTTTGCTGAACTAGACTAACACGGCGATCGCTCTGGAACTTGTTAGACATACGAAGATGTCACAGCATGCTGTTATTGGAAAATTGTTTTCTCTCTCATTTTACATACAATCATTCAATAAATCATGACCCTTCCCCCCTCCCCCCAAGTTGAGAAACATTGATAGATTATATAGAACAGTATTAAGAAGTTGACACTATGAAGTTTTAGCTTGTACTAATTTTGCTAGTGCTTTTCATGTAGCCTATTGGAAAACTACACAACTGTCTAGGTGAGCTGACATATTCCCAGGGGTATGCATACCCCTGGTTGACAGCCACAGTTAGAATTGTTCCAAAGGGGAGCCATGTTAGTCTAGGTCATTTAAACAAACAGTCTTGTGGCACTTTCAAGGACTAACAAATGTATTTATCACATGAGCTTTCGTGGGTGAGATTCCACAAGAGTCCTTGTTTGTTTTACTGTTAGAATAGTTGTTTTTAACCTGTGATCTGTGGATTGTTGGCGTCCACAGACTTGTATTTAAGATTTCTAAACGGTTCCGAGATTCCATTTGAAACTTTTAAGGAACAGGTCTACAAATGAAAAAAAGGTTGAAAACTACAGTGATAGAAACACATCAGTAGAAGGTTCTGAAGATGGTTATGCAGTATGGGCATAAACAATCTATTTTACCCACTTAACTATTAGGACAATGATTCATTAATGCAAATTTCAGTCTTTGGAAATGCCAATTTTTAACATTACATACAGAAATGAAAAAGGTTTCTCTAAAAATCAGTACCAAAACCAGTGTGCAAAACCTGAAAAGTAGTTAGCAGGGTAAAATAATTACTATTTTGTGAGAAAATTAAAAAAAAATTGGAGACAGAAATTTGAGCTCATGATTGTCCCTATTTCTAAATGTACAAGGCGAGGTGCTCAAATCTCTAGCTAAAACTATTATGTTAATCTGAACAGATGAACAGCACAGAAACTATATGAGTGTTTAGGGAGGAGAGCAAGTAGGCTGGTATGCTTCCAGGTGAAGAAACAGAATAAAATAAACAGAGCAGAAGAAATTAATGCAGGTTGTACTAAATCTTATAGCAGCTTTACAGTGAGAAGAAGGCACCCTTGATCTCATGTTGAAAATTATAACTTCCTGAGAACAGCCAAATTGACTAATCTTGCTGAACAGGTAGCAGCTCTCAGAGCCGTTGGAAACAAAGGAAATAGTTCTTATTAAATGCCTTAGGCTATACAGAGCATTAGGTTGATTTCTATATAACCTACCTATGTAAAAATACAGAAGCCCCTACAGGGAGCACTCTCCTTAAGTCTAAACTGAGATCCATGTCCTCCAAGCAACAATTATTGTTGGTAATACCAAAAGAACACAAATTCAACATACATACCTCCAAAAGACACTGCACCCTTTTAGATACTGCTTTGAAAAATCTTCCTCGGAATAATTATAAGAGCCAGATCCAATGTCAGGAGAAGTCAATGTATGTCTTTTCACTGACTTGGAAAGTTGCCGGATCAGGCCCTAATTGCCTAACTCCTCTGATGAACTAATCTCATGCACCTGGAACAAACAGGCTTCATGCAGGGAGGACAAGGCTCAGATAACCTTAGAAATGTTCCAGATATATTCACACAAATCACTACCTACAGATGTGCAGACAGTGGTCTTGTCCTGTCACTGGACACATGAACATATGTTTGCAGTGCTGCAGCCCAGGGAATCCAAAGCTGGATTCATAGAATTGAGTTAAGTCCCATCCTTCCAAGTCCAGGTGCAGTTTCTGGGAAATCAGATAAGGGCGTTAATTAATCCCACTACTCTATACATTAGCCATTAAACCCCTAAGCAGGTTGATACCATATTACTCACAGATACGGGCATAAATATATAGGGGAAGGAAAATTTTTTTGAATGAGTATGATATTTTGCTATTTATCAAAAAATTGAAGAGCTCAATGTCTGCAGTCTTTAACTTAACTCTGGAATTCAGCCTAAATCTCTGACTCAAAACTAATCAAACCTAAACCAGAAGCAATGATGATAAGAGGACATCCACTTATTATCTAAACTCTGGATTCTTACAGTAAAAGGGGCTTTGTGATATCTTGAAAGAATAATCCACTCCAAAATAAATCCCCATTATACAAATTACTACAAAGTGTTTTAACATATTTTAGAAGATGTGCCCAGATTATTAGTTCTGGTGTTAACCCAGCAGCAGAACGGTGGCTATTAAAGTGAATAGCTTACTGCAAGTCTTCAACCTTTTCTAGACTGGTTATGCCATTTAGGCTTGTTCCAATTTCTAGATACATATATATGTTTATGAGGGAACAGAAGAACAACAAAGTCAAGTCAAGACAGACTTCAGCAGGATAAGAGACCCACAGATTAGTTCCTCTCTCAGTTGTTAGATTACAACCAGTAAACCCCCGATTCTCTAAAGAATCGCAAATTGAAGAATGGTAATCACTTAGTGTTTACTCCGAACTTTTCAGGGATGAGAAATGATGGAGGGTGGAGTGTCCTGAGTTTCTGCACTCATAAGTAAGAAAAACATTGGAGTTCAAAGGGTAAAATTATGCAAATTAAAAACCACAAAATCATGAAATGGTGAATTGAAAAGATTTAATCAAAAATTTCCTTATAGCCGCTGGGCGGGAATTCGTGTAAGAGAGCCACTGGGTGGGCGGGAGGGCAGCCGTGCGCGCGAGCTATCTGATCCACGGGCTTATGCACGGCATGGACGTGGATTCAGCTGCTGCACGCGCATAGCTGTATCAGTTATATGCATGCGCAGGAGCTGTGTCCACGTCCTGCCGTGCATATATACAACTGTGGTTTAGTTATATAGATATACGCTGCTTGATGCACATAGAAAAATCAATCTTCTTGGCTGCAGCTGAAAGCAATACCATTTACAGATATCACAGAGATCAAAACACCAATAGAGAATGCTGTAAGGCAAAAGTACTGTAAGTATTTAAAATCACATAGAAAATAAATTGCACGTCCAATGTCCCTGTCCTCTTTAATATGTAAATCCAGTATCTCAGACTTTGCTTTTACTTCCTCCCAGAAAACCAGAACTGGGTGGGAGAAGAATAAACTCACTTAGATCAACTCTTTAAGATCTCCGATATGAACATCTCATCTCACAACCTTCAAAGATTAGATTTCTATAACTATCTCTCATGACAACAGAAAAGACTGGGCACACATATGGCAAGCCTTGTCCGCATCAGAAAATAACTGGCCAAAATAGACATAGAGTTCTAAAGGTAATACTAGGCCAGCATTGGAGAGAATGAGTGTTGAATTCTCACAAAAGAGGTGTAAGTGTGTAAATGCCACTCCAGAGTACACTGCCTTGGATCTGTTCTAGCTATTGCCGTCCTCCACAGATAGAATGTTTCCTGCTTGTGCGTACCTCTTCCTTCCCTTTGATCACCACTTCACACAGCTATGGCTACAAAAGACACATTCAATCTGGAGCACAACACATATCTTCACTAACACATTATGCAACTTCAGCAGGTGTGTTAAACCAACATACTATCAAGTATTTTGAGTGAGTGTGTGTATGTTGGGGGGGCAGTCCTTTTATGTGTCCTGGGTTTGTGATAGGTTCATAAAGAAATTGGGTGCAGTGATTTGTTTAACTATTACCAAGTAATTCTGGGAATTTATAAAATCCTACACCACCTCTACTAAAAGAAAGAAATTAGTTCATGACCTAAACTTGAGCAACTTCTGTAAAACCTTTTTTATTTATTAGCCTAGAGAAACAGTTTATCCTCTCTATGCCATGACATGACATCCTCTCAAGTGATGAATCTGGGCATTAATGTAGGTGAAGGGCTTTCATGTTTTTTAAATGTTGTTCCGGTTTCATCTGTTGTTCTTGAACACTCCTCTTTGGAGCACCTGTCCCTTGGAAAAGCTTTGGTTCCTTCTCCCACAGGACAGCCACTTACGCATCACAGGAACTTTGGACTCAGTCTACAGGGGTAATAGTGTACTCCGTCCTGCTTTTGTATATAAGCTGAACTCTTGCTGGCCAATAGCAATAGCTTCCATGGTAGATTTGGCCTGTGGTAACCTGAACTTACTATTGCACCCAGATCTGCAGCAGTACTAAATAAGCCAACAGATTGATTACTTCTTGCTTAGTTCCCAAGAAACTCTATAAATACAAGGGCCAGGTGACAAAAAAATGTATCTATATAGCCCTGAAATGGAGATTACTTATAGAGTTAAATAGTGTTGTAAAGGTCTCAGTTTTCCATCAGCATGCAGTTCTGAGCTTAGGACTATCCATACAAAGTGAAGACTAGGAATGAAATTCTGCCTATATTAAAGTCAATGGCAAAACTCCCATTGATTTCAGTAAGGCCAGGTTTTTCATTCTAGGGTGTTTTGAAAAACACTGCATTTCAACAAATTTTGACAAAAAGGAGTAAATCTGCCATCCATTCCCTGATTGGCTCACATTAGTATGGTGTGGTACTTACACTTTTCACTGGTGAATCTGGTACCGTCAGCAACAGGTTACTGGTCTAGATGGATCTTGTGTCTGATCCAGTATGTCAATTTCTACGTTCTTGAATTTTTCACAAAAATTTCTGTTAAAATGTTTTCTATTTTCTGACTAGCTTGATGAGGTGTAGATTGAGGCCTTTGTAAAATTTGGATTCAATAAAGTGCTCAAGTGTGAGGTATTGTAGAAAGATTTCTTTCTTCTTCATGTAGAAGTATAACTGTGCAGACTCTGATTAATATTATGTTATTAACTTATTGGAAAAGTCTTCAGTCAAATGTTAGTTTGTATGGGTAAAGCTGTGTTTCTTTCCACTGGTGAGAACTGAGTGATTGCCTGCCATCCCCTAGCATTCAGCAATGCGGGCAGTTCCTCAGTGTCAGTGTGAAAACATCTGTTGAATGGATTTATTGACTAGGTCTTAGGTGGGATCTTTTTTCACACTGTTTATTACAGCCCTGACCTAATGAACTTAATTTGTTGACATGTTTCTCTCAGTGTCTTACTTGATCCCTTCTCACATTTCTTTCTACTGTGCTGTTTTCTTGGCAACAGAGGTTCCTGGAGCATCAGCGTATCCACCAGTTGCAAATGTACCAGGCTCAGATGGCTACAGTTGGCATGGCAGGATTAGATAAACATCAGCCTGTTTCCAGGACCCAGTCTTCCCCTACTACTTCCACATTACCTCATCCAGCAATGGACCGGCCAATCCAGCCTGTCTACATGACTGGTAGGACTCCCTGAGGACCATTTTTAATAGGCAGAGTAAATACACTGTTCATGTGAGCTCAACTGATTTAAATGCCTTAAATATCTCTTGTAGCAATGCCATTCATTTTTAACCTCACTGTTACTGGGTTTTATTATGCTGTACGGGTATTAAGTCAACCAATGCAGCTGATAAATCACAGGGTTAATATTCACATAGTCATAAATTATAATCATCCACTGGCTAGGGCAGTGTAGCAACAGGTGCATTTTTGGTGTCTTTAAGTCATTTACATTTTTTCCCTCTATTTCTCCATCCTCTGCCTCTCTTCTCCATGCTCTCTTTGCAATGAGACCACCAATACATTGAAAAGAGACCACCAAAAAGTGGCAAGGTGTGGATACGATTCCCAACGTCTTCATTTGATTCCAGTGGGAATGTCATTCAGTCCTGCAGGGGTGCTGCTCTTCAGTATGAAAAACAAAGTCTTGGCAGCACAAATGAGGTGATCAGTCATGGGATAGTGATGTCAGGCTTGAAGTCTTTTACCACTTTTATGTGAAAGCTATTGTTGGAGAGCTTTTCCTGGGCAGACACTGTCTATTCTAGGCATTCAATAAGCAGCTCATATGTATATGGGCCATACTGTCCAAAACAGAAAGCTGAGGGGCCTGAAAGACTCCAGTGATAAGAAAAAAATGCCTTAAACAGAGAACCTTGTTCCCCATTTTCAGCTAATCAGAGAACAGAGAATTTCATCTGTGGGAATGTAAATCTTGGCCTAAACACACAGTGTGCACCTGGAGGTGGGAGATATTCATGCTTTGTTTATTCTGGTAGGAAGAAAGATAATTGACTTGTGATTTTGCTACTCTTAAAATATTATTTCTCAGAATTCTCTCTTGGGTCTTAGCTCCTTAGCATGAGACTGGAAGAGCTCCTCTAGTCCTTAAATTTTCTAATTCTTGAGGGCAGAGTAGTGGAGCAGAGTGCGATTCAGATGCCTTGATGGCCACCAGAGACCATCCTGCCAAGTGTAGATGCTGCTCTCCAAATGTTCCAATTACTTGACTATGCAGGAAATAAAGTTTGCCAAGAGAAATGACAAGTGCAAGTGATCAACATAAGATTTTTAAAAGGGGGACCACAAAGAAAAAATGAAAAACAAGATGCAAAAGAAAAACACCTGAAGAAAGATAACTTGTAAACACTAAGGGGAAGTGGGTGAGTCAGTGTGAATGACTCAAAGATGACATCTTCAGAGAAACAAGGTAACAACTGTTTTTTCCTTCTCTGAAGATACCCTCTGTGTAGGATTCTCACTCTTAGAGAAGAGTAAGAAATCTGCAGATGTCCCAAAAGAAACATGAATAAACCTGCAATCAGCAGCAGCAGCAATAAGCCCCAGGCTGGTGCCCTAGCGTGAAGAGGCATTTGTTATAGGCAGCGCTGTTAGTGGTGTAGATGGTAGTGTTTTTCTGGTACTTCTATGGCTGGAGACTGGGATAATACATACACACAATGGAGGGGGAGAGTAAGGGGGTGGGCGAATTAAGGTTGCACAATCAACCTTCGATTTGGCATTTCACAACCTTTGAATGCTTGACTGAAAACTGCCATTGTTCTCTGGGGGAGACCACGCTTAGCAAAATCCTGGCATTCTGAATACTGTCACGCAAACTTTGCGGTATTTAGGCACAAGATGAGCTAACGATGGAGAAGAACGTTAAGACTGATTTATATTCATTTGCTCATTGTGTGTCAGACCTCTAACGTTTTTTATTTTAGATTGTTATGCTGTTTTAATTCATTAGACTCCCTTCCCTTGGGTTTTGATATTAGTATTATTGTTCTCAATGACATTTTATGGGTGCAGTGTCATAGAAAACATTGTCATCAGGTTATTTGTTAGCCCCAGTTTTTTAGTGAGTCCCCTCATTCTTCCAAATGGTATTAGAAAATATAATCCAGGTAAGGAATTTTGGAACAGAATAAATTTATGCAATCCTGACAAGGAATGACTCACCTTTTCTGACCCAAATGAAAGGTAAATTTGGTCCCTTATCTATCATTGCATGATTGCGTGAGGTCACTTTTCTATTCAGTCACCAAGGGCAAGAGTCTAACCTCAGTTACACTGGTGTAAATCCTGAATAATTCTGTTGGCCTCAGTGGATTTGCACAAAGGCATATAAGACTAGAATCTGGCCCAAGGCATTTTTTTTAGAAAGACAGAGTAACCATCTTTTATTAATGTTCCACAGCAGCCTGCAATTGAAAACAGTTGTCTCTTCTTTTGAGGGGGTGGGGAGATTGTTGGCTGAATCCTGTTAGGGAAATTCTACAGGCTATTTTTAGCAGTGAGCTCTGTTGCTGTATTGTGGTACTGTACCAAACACATGTGTTATGCGACCAGCAGCCATACATCTGAATTATTTGCACATTCTAAATCAATTTAAATGCTGTGTATTTCAGTTCCTTTTTAAACCAAATAATCCTGTTTAGAGGTAAATTATGCACTCATGGTGTGACTATTTTAGCATTTAAAAATTTGGGGGTGGATATATCCATCGTGTAATCACAATACTGACCCAGTGATCCCAATTTACAAGCTAAATTAATTTTGGGGAAAAGAACTCAAATACTATAAAAACTATATTCATGTTACATGGTGTATGCTCTCTGTTACCGAATATGCTACATTATCGCCACCTCTAAAAATGGAATGTTTAGATGGTTATATGCATTGGTAGGCATCATCAACAAATAGCCTCATAATTGTGAAAGCCACACATCCCACTATAGTTTTTTAAAAAGTAACTATTACACAGCACCTTTTAATTGCTAGCTCAATATAAGTAAATGCTTTTATTTCTGTGGATTAGAATTGAGGTTGCTCTGGGAAACTCTCTTGAGAACTATCGGCTGCGTCTACACTGGTAAATTAAGTCTACTTAAGCTTGGCTTAAGTCGACTTAATGTGCCCTGTGTCTACACTACGCTTTGCTTAAGTCGACTTAAGCAGCTTGCTTAAGTTGACTTAAGCAAAATAAAGTCGATTTAATGAAAATTAAGTCGACTTTATTAAACCACCTTTCTACTCAACCTAAGGCTTAATTCGACTTTTTAAAGTTGAATTAAGCCAGTGTAGCCCTGGGGTAGCCCTAAATCAATTTAGGGCTATCCCAGGACTACATCAATGCCCTCCCTGCCGGGGGGGAGGGAGCACAGGGGGAGCCTGTCATGCCCCCCAAAGGGCAGGGCATGTGGGCACGGTGTGACACTGTCTGGATTTAGGGAAGCATTTATGATATTATTTTCTATGGATATCTCATAAATGCTATAATCCATAGGAACTATGTCATGTTTGGTATCAATAGAAAGGTAGTCATTTGCTGGGAATGATTATATAGTTTATGTCTAGGAATTCTATTTCGATTAGAAGTTAAGAATTTGATGTTATATCCATACTTTAACTTGTGTCATTCTGGACAAATGCCTTACTCCCTGGGACCATATCACCTGGCAGATTCCTTAACATTAAGGAACATTATAGCATTTATGAGATATCCATAGAAAATAATATCATACCTATCAAAATAGGTGTCTCTCATTACAACAAGTGATTTGACCTCACCCTCCTCTATGTGCTGTTCCCCAGTGTTTGAATCCTAACACCTATTTTGATTTGCTGTTACAGCCTGACCTGATCCTATGTCATACACTCCCCTGCATTTAATTTCCTTCCATTCCGTAACTTTCCCATCTTCAAAGCGTCTGATAAAGTGGGATTTTCTCCCACGAAAGCTCATGCGATAAATAAATCTGTTAGTCTTTAAAAGTGCCACTGGACTCTGTTGTCTTTCTACAATAGACTAACATGGCTACCCCTTTGGAATAAGTCGACTTAACTAAGTCAACTTTAAGTCGACTTAGTTAAGTAGACTTAATTAAAGTCGACTTAAAAGTGCAAGTGTAGACATAGCCCTCATTATTAGGACAAATCCTAGATGGAGGGTTGTAGGCCCTGATTCTGGAAAGAATTTTGCACATGCTTAACATTAGGTATTGTGAGCAAAATCACAGAAATCAATGGGACTTTGTCACCTACCTTGCTTGGCTGATTTTTGAAAATCTCACTGAGCACTGACTTGCATCTTTCAGTGCCTAAATACCTTTTGGAAGTCTGGCCATAGCACTTACCAGAGACATGTGTTTTAGTTACTTAGAAAGAAATTGTGCTTTATTCAACCAAGTGACGATCACTGGAAAGCTGTATACTAAGCATAAAAAATAAACCTGTAGGGGCACAGGAGAGAGATGCATAGCTTTGTGAGTATGCACCTACATGAGTGTGCATTTGTTGCTTCACAGAATTTATAAGCCTCAGTGACGAAGCAGGAAAGTTTGTAAACTGTGCAACGCAAATAACTATACAGAAAGGAAATTCTAAACTATGCTAGCAGAGCTTTTAAGCTGCTTTAGATGATTACCTCCAGATTTTCTTTTTTCTCTTTTTCTTTTAAAAGAAAACAAACCAGGAAAGTCAATGTTAGCATTAATGCACTTTTAAGTGTATTAGATCAAGGATGCTCAATCAACATGAACTTCACCATGTTGCATGTAGGTCATTTCTTTTGCTCATGTTATTTGTAAACTTTACCAGCATACGGTATTATCATTTTGTATCTGATCCCACACTCATAGTCACAGAAGGAAATAACAAATCTCCTTGCGCCAGATCAGGTTTAAAGCGCACAGGATGGGTAGTATAGCAGAATTAATGTATCAGAAGCACCGTAATTTGAAATGCTCTGCCTTTTAAGTGCAGCTGTAATGTTGCATTACCCATAGTGCAAACAAGCCCCGATTCAGAAAAGCATTTAAGCATTTGCTTGTCCTTAACTTACACATGTGGTTAATAATGTGTTAAAGTGCTTTGCTGAATCTGAACTTTAGCTTTGTATTTTCTTCATTGACTGACTGTTCAGTAGCAGCACACTAACACAATTTTAGCAGACTTGCCTTGACATCATCAGTGATATTGGTGCATAAAAGGGAGCTTTTTAGTGCTGAATTGTGTAACATACAGAAATAGTTAATTTCAGTCCCATCCAAATGCAAAGGAAACAAAGCTGAAGTTTTTTCCAAATGAAAAAGATTCAAAGTGGTTAGGAAAATATTTTTATTTCAGCCATTTCTGAGGGAAATGCAAACACCAGAGTTAAAATAAATAAATAAAAATGACTTGTCAGTATCTTAGGCTTGGCTTTAAATCATGCCTTGACATGAAAGCATTGAGCCAAATAACATAAAAGCTTCTTGCTTCCAAGATGGAACTAAAAATTGCCATGACATTGAGAATTGTTAGGTATTAAATTGTTTGTGCTCGGATATATGAGCAAACCAAATTCAAAAGGAGCCTTGCATTTCCATCTGGCTGCAAAACATTCATGCAGGGTTCATTCTTTTCTTTGATTGAAAGAAGGGTTTTGGCTCCAGCTGCTGTGTTTGTGCCACTCACTAAATGCCACATACAGCATGTACTAAAATCTATTATTTTCAAACTATAAAAAAGGACTTCTTTTTTTCAACACATTGAATCAAACTCTCCACTGTTGTGTGAGTGATTTCCCTATCAGTTGAATAAACTATAAATAAATGAATCAGTAATTCAATTGAATTATGTTTCGTGTGAAGAATTATTCACAAAGTATTTTAAATATCATTCCTTACAGATTATGTGTTTTGGTAGCATGATTTTTCAGTTATTGCACTTTTGTTTTCTCTGCTGGGACAAGATGTTCTGTGTATGTAAAACCCTTAGCGCAGTAGGTACCTGGTCTAAGATTGGCTGCTTCTAGGCACTATAATAATAATAATAATAATTAATAATCAATCATAATCAAACTCATAATAACATAATAAATAACATAATCAATAATAATCAAATAATAATAATAATAATAATAAAACTCTCCACTGTTGTGTGAGTGATTTCTCTATCAGTTGAATAAACTGAATTAATTCAATTGAATTATGTTTCATGTGAAGAATTATTCACAAAGTATTTTTTAATATCATTTGTTACAGATTATGTGTTTTGGTAGCATGATTTTTCAGTTATTGCACTTTTGTTTTCTCTGCTGGGACAAGATGTTCTCTGTATGTAAAGCCCTTAGCACAGTGGGTACCTGGTCTATGACTGGTTGCTTCTAGGCACTATAATAATAATAACAACTAACATGCCCATTTGGAATCCAAATTTTTATATGTCCAAAGTTTAGAGGGGTAAGGTTCCGGAATTTGGTTTAGGTCTGGTCAATTTGGGTATTAAATAAAATCTGTTCATGATGTAGGCACTATATATAGAATATTGTAACTTATATTTCAGTTTTTCTTATAGTTTCTTGTTGTGGTGTCTTTGTGCTAAAGGTGTTGTCTATGACAGTCTAATGCTGAAGCACCAGTGCATGTGTGGCAACTATGTCAACCATCCAGAGCATGCTGGAAGAATACAAAGCATCTGGTCGAGGCTGCAAGAAACTGGGTTGCTAAACAAGTGCGAGGTAATAACACATAAAGCCCAGGTAGTTTCAAGTTGCAAATTAATAAGTCTTAAATTGTGCATCACTTCTGTAATAATAGAATACATTATCTCTGCAATGATTGATTGGCATTATTAAAATATTGTACATTATGATGCCTCCTTTCCATTCACAAATTGGGATCCATGCATTGACATTAATTTAGCCACTTGCAATTGGGTACATTTCTTCTCTTTGTAGAATCATAACATTGAAATCCAGATTTAAGCTGTATTCTCCACTGTGGGATCGTGAAAGAGAGAGAATATAAGGGATGGAAGGGATGGATGGATAAGTAGATAGCAATCAAAATGGAGTGTCAGTCATCCCAATAGGATCATTATTTGTTTCTTCAAGCATCTAACAATGTTGCTTTTGTAACAGCATAAAAGCATCATGTTATTTTTTAATCTTCTCCATCATTGTCATAGGTACATGCTTCACTTTGTCATCTTTTAGCATATAAAACTGTTTTCATAAACTTTTTTGTTGTCCCAGGAGTAGGATAGATATTGGGTCAGAAAATCAAGATCTTCAAAGTCCAATTCTCTAGACAATATCAGGGCAACTTTGGCATTTAATGTATTTAGATTTTAATTTCCTTTACAATGTTGTTCAATATAAGAGCAGTTAAGCTCTGGAATAGGCTTCCCGCGGAGGTTGTGGAATCTCCATCATAGGAGGTTTTTAAGACCAGGTTGAACAAACATTTGTCAGGGATAGTCTAGGTTTACTTTGGTTCTGTCTCCAATGGGGGGGCTGGGATAGACGACCTTTCAAGAGCCCTTTCAGCCCTACATTTCTATGATTCTATGATTGTGTATTAGAGCATAATAAATTAATTAAATGTGGATTGAAAACACCCACCATTCACTAGTTTGCAAATCTTAGAAACATGCATAGGGGCTCAGTCTTACAAGGCATTTAGTGTCCCCTGTGAGGTGCTGAACATGGTCGCATCCTATTGAGGTCCATGGGAGGTAAGGGTGCTGACTTCTTCTCAGGAACAAGCCCTCATAGAGCTCTGTGAACACTACTCTCATAAATATAGTTAGCAAGTGCTTAAGTTTTGCAGGATCAAGTCATTTCTTGTGCTCTTGTACTCTGTTTTTCATATTACATTGTGTTGTTTACTAATACTTTTGCAATTCCATGTGAATTAGCACTGTAGGTCACATCTTCAGGAAACACTAACTATCCACAGAGATTTTCTGCTCTGTAGGGAGCTGAGCACATATAAAACTATTATGTAACAAGCAATGTAAATGTATTTGTTATATATGCTAATCTAATTAGATGGCAACGCTCTAAAAGGCTAGTGTTTTCATTTGCTTTCTTTTTTTAATGCATTAATAGGCTGACTTAGCAAGGTCCTTAAGCACACATGTAACTTTTAAAACTTGAGTAGTTCCACTGATTACAATGGGATATGAACACACGCTTCAGGAATAAGTTAAAGTTTAAGTGCTTTCTTAAATTTGGTACCTAATTATTTTGCTGGCTAAGGGTCATAATGAACAACAAAAGACCATAAGTAGGGTCTGGTCTACATTGGGGGTATAAGTCGATAGGAGATACTCATTCTGTATGCCACAGAATGCATATCTCCCGTTGACTTAGTTACATCTACTTACCGCGCTGTCTTCACTCAATGCCATCAACTTGGAGCGCCCTTCGGTCGATGCGGCGTTACTCCAGTTGGAGGGGTGGAGTTATGGAGTCGACTGGAGAGCGCTTCTGGGATCAATTGAGCGGGTCTACACTGGCCGCTCAATCGATCCCTCATGAATCGATGCAGTTTTTTCAGTGTAGTTAAGGCCTAAGATGTAGTCTGGATTTGTAGTTACATGTTCTCTGCAGTACAGAAGTGGATATTGCTAATTAGTAAACTATGTTGCATCTTGGAAAAGCAGTATCTATAATATGGTGTAAATTGATTCTGAGCTATATGCGCCACATGCCTGAGTTATAATTCGATAGACCAGAAGTTCCAACAGCATATCTCATTACAGCTGCATATCCTGGAGACTTCTTCACTGTTCATATTACAGATGCACCTAAACTGTAACCCTGAATCTTGACACTCAATTTTTGGGAAAGTTTGGATTTGGATAGAAACTTTATGAGAGTACCTTATCTATCTTTGTAATGAACCAATCCTAAACCTTGATCTGAAAACCTCCAGAACCGTGGAAAATTTGGATCTGGAACTTTGTGGTTTGGCCCATGTTTGAAAATGTACAGAAGACGACAACTGGCCTGTTAACATGTTACATGAAGCTACAACAAGCAGAATGTAGAAAAATAATCAGAGAGGTATCTAAAACCAAAATGGTGTATTGTTTACAAACACTATCGTGGCACCCTTAATAGTTGGCTAGTCATGTGTGGTCTGCATGGTTTCCTTTCTTTTGTATATACTATTATGTAAATTATTAAGGGCCAGATTCAGATGCCCTTAATCTGATTTGTAGCACTTTACTTCACAAGTCAGCCCACTGACCAGTACTCAGTATAAACAAGGGTGATATAATCAGACCCCCAAACATTTTACAGGTCTGAATACAATTAAAGGTAGAAACTATGTTATGCTTTTATTATGTGTAATATTGAGTCAAAATATTTTTTTTATTAAATATTTAAGATTTTCCCCTCCCATTCATCAGTTCTTTTACAAATTAAAATATAGCCTTTCAGATCTTATAGGATCCTGTAAGTTTGCAGGAAACAAAGCACTTTAGGTCAAGTCACATTCAATTAATTTGGTCCTCTGGTGTATTTGCAAGAAAGCATTTTGTGAAAGATTACTGACATTTTACAGATGGTGTTCTAAAGCTTGTTGTATATTCATGTTTGATTATTTGAAAGAAAATGGCTTCCATGTTGAAAACATTCAAAAATTGCTTTTTTAATGGTTCCATTTTAAAACTAGCCTTTTCATCCAATAAAGTGAAGTCTATGGGTTACAAGTTTGAGGTGCATTGTTAGGTGGATGTAGGGTAGTGCACATTGCTGGTGTTTGTCTTGAGCATGTTATCTGGCTAAATAGAGGATTTTATTTGATAGTCTCATCTGTCTTTTACCTTTCATGAACTCTAAGGCCCAGTTTTAGCAAAGCATCTAAGGCACATTCTTAGCATTAAGCATATATTAAAATCTTTCCTTATTTAACAAAGCATTTGGAACATTGGGCTGCCCCATATACATTTTAGCTGTTCATATAAAGATTTGCAAGAATATTTGGTTTAAAGGAAAAGATGGGGTTTTTTTTACTCCTGCTTTGCTTTTACTCCAAAATGGTTGGATCATTTCCCCATCAACTTAAAGAAAATAATAATTTCCATTTAGCCCATGATCAACCCATGAAAATTTTAATTTGAATAATGAGATTTAGGAAGTTATTAATAACTGAAAACAGAGGTTTAGAATGGAATAATGTATGTAGCCTTTAGCATACTGTGGACTTTAATTTGTGTATAAAACATTGATAGAATATTTTCATATAAGATGAACTGTTGCTTGTGTAAAGGTACTTGTCTGATAAAAATCCACTAGCATAGGATAACCAAGTAAGTATCAAATGATACAGCAGAAGAGGGCAACTAAAAGGTGCAGAGTACTACCTAGATTCAATTTCGCTGCTAGAGTGGACTTTCCAATATATCCTAAGTAAGTGTTGTTGTGACAATTGTGCCTACAAATTTACCCTAATTATCAGTGCAACTGTGAGAAGTGAGCGAAAGTTTCTGAAATGTCACAATAACTTATAGGAATAAATGTTGGTGGGGAAAGGTGCAAAAGGGAGACAGAAAGACTGGATTAGTCTTTCTATCTCCTTTTTGGAGTCTTAAAAGTAAAGACTTTTGGAGGAAAATGAAGAAGTTGTCAGCCAGCAACCACTGTTTCATCATTATCAGCTGCTGCCCCTACAATCTCCTGGGACACTCAGATCTTCTGTAATACCGTTGGGTTTCAGTCATTCTGATCCTGAAAGGTGTCCAGATGAGAGAGACAGATGCAGTTCACATCATCACCTCCATTTGGCTTTAGCCATTTAGCTTTGGGCTAAATCCTGAACCACACCAGGGATGCAAGACTTTGTCACTGCTACCCTTTGGATGTCATTTTTCTTCCTCACTGTGACCTGAGGCACCCCTGTATTTGCATTCTACACACTACTGCAAGGATATTTGTACAATGTATGTCATGTGAGGTAACATTGGAAACCTAATAACACATTGGTCAGTAATATCATTGTAAAATGTATGGAACCAGTTTCATATTCAAAGTTCTGAATTCTCTCTGTGTGATGTACTAGAACATTTTAAAAACTAGATGGCCTAGCCTAGGTAAGAGTAATAAACAGGTTTGTCACAGACAAATGAATATGGGTTGACTTCAGTTTATATATTAGAAATAAACAAAGCCATCAAGCTAAATCAGTAGGGGTTATCCTTAGACTGAGCTTGAGAGTTGGAGAATTAACATGGCTCATGCACTGCAGAGTGACACAGCAGAATGACTCATCAGGAGGCCTTCCAGACTTGGACAGAAAAAAAAATTTCTTTGGAATATAAGGATCAAAGATAGACTCAGTGTTCATCTGGCCCCTGAGGAGACAAAGAAACCTAGCACTTTGTGTTCCCTTGTTGGGACCCGGCTAGAGGACTGACCAGCCATGCTAAGTTAGGTATTAGTCATTAGAAAGTGCATTTTTACTTTGGTCATTTATAACCCATTCTAGCTTCAATCCCTTTTACATGGTATCATGTAACCTATGTCCTATAGTTAATAAACTTGTTTTATTTTTACTATAATCCAGTTCAGTTCCATGTCTGAATTGAAGGGATTGTTCACTGCAGTTAAAATGATAAACCACTTTTGTCTCTTTTAAAGGATCATTGAATATTATTACTTCCCTGAGTTTTCCAAGAGGGTGCTGGAGACATCCAGACAGATGGTTCTGAGGAAATTTGGGAGTTAGCATGCGTTTTGGTCATCCTGCAAATAGCCATCTACGGTGTTGGAGACCATGGTGGGGGTTGTTGTGTTGTAGGCAGCCTGCTGGGGTTCCAGATCAGGACTGAACAGCACACAGACATTCAAAGAGCTACACACTTGGCTGTTGGCATCCAGGCTGTGAGCATAGCGGCAGTGTATTTAAAGGCACCTGGGGTTACAGGGCAGGTGGTGTTACAAACTTTTACTGGTCTAAATTGCACCCCAAAATATTACATCCACTTTATTTCTTCTCTTTTCTTTCCTCCTCCATTTGTCTTCTGTCTAGTAATAGTCTTAGGGCAGGTCTGCACTACCACTTAAGTTGATCTAACTTATATAGCTCAGGGGTGTGAAAAAGACACCTCCCTGAGCAACGCAAGTTACATGACCTAAGCGCTGCCCACTGCAGCGCTATGTCTGTGGGAGATGCTCTCCCACTGACAGAGTTTTCTCCTCCTGTAGAGGTGGAGTAATTATGCCTACGCGAGAGCGCTCCCCTGTCGGCACAGAGGGTCTTCATCAGATACTCTACCAGTACAGCTGCACCAGTGTAGCACATCTAGTGTAACTCTGCTATCACTCAGTTAGCCAAGACTGTGCATATTTCAATATTGCTATCAAAAGAGGCAGTAAAAAGAAGCAATTCCCTAAACATCCTGATGTTGGTACAAATTTGCTAGTTTTCAGAGTGGCTAATGTATGCATGTGTTTATTTCAGCAGCAAGGTTACAAGTTAAAGTCTACACAAGAGACAGAAGCTACGTTTATTATCTTTTCTATTCTTTTCTTTTTCCTTTTGTATACATTTGTCTGTTTTTGTCTTCTAAGAAGCAGGATTTGATTTTAACAACAGCTCCAGCCCATCTCAACTAATTTTTTCTCTTTTGGGACACTTATTCCCATTTAAGAGGCTGTCAGGTTAGCGTTATTTTGCTTCCAAAGAAACTTTACAGCTAAAGGGAAAGGGAAGAAGGGATGTTGTTAAAATGAAAGCCTTACTTAACACTTCACATTTTAAATGCTTTAGCTGGTGTACCTTCATTTCTGTCTCTTTAATAAAAACTTTAAAATATTTTTAATATTGTATTTACCATGGTACTAAGCAGACTAAGATCTCTATATACCAAGCACTGAAGCTGGTTTAAAGCTGTTTAATGTTGGACAGTGATAGGGATACTTTTAACTCTTTGGCCCCATGTATTTCATCAAAACTAATACCATCAAGGGCAGTGCATAATTGTACTGCCTAAGGCGCCAGAACAGTGACTGGAATTGTGAATGAGCAAAGAACTTAGGTCATTTAGTCCATGGATTTTTTTCTGAAAAGTTGCCACTGCTGTGTCCAGTCTAGTTTTTAATTATCCAACAAATAGGACCTCCACCACTTCCCTTGGGACACTATTCCACAATCCACTAGATCTAACTTTTAGGCATCTTTTTTGAGTGTTCAGAAAAATTGCCGCTGTTCAACTTAGTGTAAATTATGCTAGGTCTGATTGGACCACTCTAGACCTCAGTGCTTGTTCTGTTTAGGTATATGAAATTGTTGCATTTGTGCTAGGGTGAAGAGAAAAGTTTAGTGTTCTGTGTTATGTGAGAGGTTATATAATGAGTGTCAGAAAGTTACCTCCAGGAAAAATGTTCCTGAATGGAATTTATCCAAAAGAAGAGTCACCCAGTATATACTTTGAAAAATGACTCCAAGAAAAAAGCATGAGGGTTACATGTGTATTGTCCATCAGTATGTTTCATATCTCTTTACTTATACACAGACCATATTTGTTGGCAGTAGATCCTCTGTCTGAGTTCTGACAGTTTGCGTGATCTGAGGATTTGACCCATGCTATGTCTGATTGGCAATGACAACCCAGCAAATAAAACTTTGGATTTTTAAGTTGAGCCATTTTCTTTCTGCTTCTACAGCAATAAAAATATTGCGATCAGAATGTTGTTAGCAATGCTGTTGATTATGAATGAAACAGACTAAAATCCATTTTGCTGTGCTCTAGCTGTATGGGCTGTGCGCAGTACTAACAGGAGTAGAAAGTAGTGGATGCTTATTTATGTCACTGTAGTAAGCAAATCTGACTAAATACACACAGAAAGCAGATCTGTTGCATAAGCAAGTGTCATTTTTCCATTTTTTTAAAAAAACAAACTGACCTTTAATGGAGCTAGAAGAATAGTCCTCGAAGTTTAACTATGCTGTAGGGGAAGGGTAAAGGCTGGGGAAGTATTTAGAAGGCCAAACTCCAGTTATAATGGGTATGGAAGCAATAAATAAAAACAGGCAGTGAATGAATCTGAGTCTGGAAGTATGAAACTCTAGGGGGACCAACCCTAAATTCAAGGAAAAAAAAGTACTTTTAGCTTACTTAAAATGTATTACTTTTGTTTTTTCCTTCCTGGAAGAATAAATTGATATTGTGGTGAGTAATAGTGGCACTAGCAAAAGACAGTGATCTTTATTTAAAAGCTCATCTGTGGCTTACAGATGTGGATAAACTGTTTTGTTTGATACAGAAATGTTCAAAGTGGATTGGGTAGGAAACACATCTATGTTTGTTTCCAAACTCTTATTTGATTGTAAGAAAAGGGAGAGAGTTCTTTTTTTTACTACGTGAAATGCTGTATTTTGCTAACCGTAAGTTAAGACTTAACCACAGTATTTGTGATAAACCACACATGCATTTGTTTTTCATCTAGTATTACTTTAATAAACAAATCAGTGTCACATTCCTGCATGACGCAATTTCAACCCATTATTAATCATACTAAATGTTATTTTGGACTTTTACTTTTTCCCCCCTAAATATTGTCAGTGGAATATTGTAGGCCTCTGCTGTTTTCTTTCAGCGAATTCGAGGTCGAAAAGCCAGTCTGGAGGAAATACAGCTGGTTCACTCTGAACATCATTCACTGCTGTATGGCACCAGCCCCCTGAACAGACAGAAGCTGGACCCCAGGAAACTCCTAGGTCTGTACAGGCCTCTATTCTACTGAGAACAGCACATTCCAGCACTGTCATTAGTCATAGCTGGTGTCAGTTTAAAATACTTGGCAAGCACTGTGACAAAAATTCACTTTTTCCAAATGCATTGCTAAGTGAAATGAGAATGTTACAATGG
The DNA here is from genome assembly GCA_007922175.1 of Pelusios castaneus. Lineage (NCBI taxonomy): Eukaryota > Metazoa > Chordata > Testudines > Pelomedusidae > Pelusios > Pelusios castaneus. The sequence goes on from ML685787.1 coordinate 7,058,649, forward strand.
AAGCCAATATAGATTAGTAAAATGCACTGGCTGGAAACCAGCAATAGAAGTTTCCCCACATTTGCTTTTATATCATTTTGATGTTAACTCTACAAGTCATTTCCACCAGTAACTATGGAAATTGGGAATGCATTAGATCTTCTATTTCGTTATGTCCTTGACCGAAAAATAAGAGTTAAAAATACACTTGCTTGTCAAAATTGTTCTTCTGCTGTTCTCATTCATTTTATTTATTTTACTCTTTATTTCAGCCATGTTGAGTATAAATACCATACATCGGATTTTGCTAATAACTGAACTTCGTATAATTGTGCACTATGCAATGTATAGTATCTTTGCAGTAACCAAATATCATACTTAGAGTATTAAATGGTTTTAATGGATATGCAAAATTAAAAAAGTCATCAGCACTGATGTGTCTCAAGAAATACATTAGGATGCATGGTCAGTACCGAGCATGTACTTTAATATTAGGAAGAGAAGTTTTAGATTTTAATCTCAGATAAATAATACATGAGGCAATGTGTCTTGACAAACCTACAATAATGAATGTTGCCCTAGACATCCCAGCATATTATATGAAGCATTACATTTTTTAGCTGCATTCATTTCAATCTGCATAAGACATGGAGCTTTGTATTTATTACACACCCCTTCCCTTTGTAAGCTTTTTTTCCAGAGATTCAGTAGTAACCATTACTAAAACTACACTAAAATGGAGCCGTTATTTTGCTATGGAAACTGTGATGCCAATAATTTTTTCAGTCGTACTGATAAACTGCTTCTGTAGTTAGGCACTAGAATATATATAAAAAAATACAATGATCACAGTCCTTTTTATGAGCATTTATACTTTTATTAGGCAAGGTCCGTGAGGGTTCAAAGTTAAAAAACAATGACAATTTGATACAGTCAGTTGGAAACTGGAATTTGTATTCACAGAAAATTCTGACATTTAGGAAATAAGTTGGTCCAAGATGGAATGAAATACCAAATTTTGAAATTTCACACAAAATAAAAATTCCAAAAAAAAAAAAAATTCAGTTCCAGACTGCTGAAGAGTCAAAATATTAATTTTGACTTTATCATTTTGATTAAGTTTGTTTTGACCTTTTTTATGTGTTAGCTATAATATGTTACATACAAACAATATAATATAATTAGGCTTGGCAGAATTTGGTATTTTTTATTACTTTGGATTATGTCAATATTTATTTTTAAGCTTTTTATTGATTTAAATTTTCACAGTTGCTGGAAATTATGGGGAGAATCACAATGTAGAGATGTCAGACAATAATTAATTAATGACAGTAGATGTTGAGAATAAAAAAGTTAAAGCTTTATAACCATTAAAACACAAATTGTCAACATTTTTACAAAGTGAATCTCTTTAAATTAAATTCTAATAAGTTCTTAAGCATCATTTTTCTTATTTCGTCCATTTGCAAATTTCAATTATTATTGATGAAAATATTTTTTCATTGATTTGTGTCTGTACAGTGAAATTGAGGTTTATTAATATTCACTGATAAAAATGTAATACTTCCAAGCCTTAATATAATGTAATATAATTAATTAATATATAAAAGCCATAGTAAAATAAATTGAAATTATAACATTTAAGTGAAATATTTCCTAGCGAAAATGTCATTGAAATCAACAAATTCCTGAAAAACATTTCAATTTCAACAAAACTGCATTTTGTTGATGAGCTCTACAATTTAGTTTTATGTGTTACCTCAAAGGAAAGGTAAAGCTTGACAAAATCAAACCCTCTTTTGTTCACCAACCCACCCAACTGGCATACTAGACACTTTTCAGTGGAATACGCAGATGCTAGGCCTGGTAGAAATAACAGATTTATATTGCATGAATATGTTTTATATTCAGAAATACCCACACCTTTCTTTGTACCTTAAAAGTAAAAAAGAAAAGTCTCAGGGAGCCAGTGTTAAAAGTAACTTATGGGCAATGGGGTAAATGTATCATGAGAAATTTAGTATTTGCTAATTAAATGTGTGTTTTACAAATTACACATGAAAGCCCCAATTCAGGACAGCATTTATCTTCAAAAAGGGTGCTCAGCCACATGGTAAAGTCCTAATAAATCAATGGGAGTTAAGCACATGATAATAGTTAAGCAGGTGCTTAGGTGCTTTCCTGAATAGGGATAGATTTATACACATGATTACATTTTTCCTAAATCAGGCCTAAGAGTTCAGTTATTACAAATGACCATTTTACAAATTATGTAACTTTTTACACTCTTAAAAAGTTAACCTTTTGATTACTCATATTTCACTACAGTGTGTTAAACAACATGACATGTTGCATTACATCTGGATGTGATGCAAATGAATATAGGAGATGATGTGCCATATTACATTACGGTTTAATGTGAGAGGATACAACATTTCAAACCTCTTTTAATGAGCACAAATGCAGAACAATCAGTAACTTCCATGCTGTGTGAATTTTTTCTTCTCTCCCACCATTAGGAAAATGTTTCTAAAAAAGTAAGTTTCCAATTTTGTAAATGTAAAAAATGTGCTGTGAGCTCATACGCTTCATTTAATGTGGAACAAAAATATATAACAAGACAGCGTATGTTACAATTTCAGTGCATTTGTATATGATCGCTTAGCAGTATCTTCTTCAATCCTGAGAGTTTATATTGGAAAACAGTTGAAGTCCCCAAATCTTCCCTGTGTTTTGCAAACTTTCATATAGTATTACTAGATTGTCCATCTTTCCACAAAGTAATGTTTTTCTGCCAATTCTGCTTTTGCTGTCCAAAGCCTCAATCCTATATTGTGAATCACTCATGAAGATTGCAGCACCCTTGTGGATTGTTGCCTTGGCACTTGGCTTTGCATCAGAACTCTATTCTTCAAACAGTTTCCTTTATATGAGAGTTCACCAAAGAATCCCTTTCTTTGTGATCTGACATATCAGAAAAGGAAACCTTTGTGATTCTCCTATTTTAATATTCCTTTGCTTGTGTTCTATATTGTATCCATGATTAATAAAGCAGACTGTAATACCATGTCTGTCAGATCTTCCCCTATTGGCCATTTTCTTCAAGCGTGGGGCTCTCCATCTTACAAGACCTGCCTTGATTCAAGACTGAAGAACTTACTGTGAGGTTTTCACTCTCCTTCTACCTTTTCTGGTATATTCAAATCCCATATTTTCTTTGATACATTTTGTGAAAAATCAAGCACTAGGCATTTGCCAAGTACTTTTGAATCATTTTCAAAAATGATTAAGATCTCTTAAATTGTCTCATTTAGAACCTTTTTACTGCAGGTTTTTTGTTTTGTTTTGGTTTTTTGCTTTGTCAAGGAAGCTGAAGGTTCTTTCATTGCTAAGGGGATCATTAGGTGACCATCCTACTCCCTCTTAGTAAAACCTTTTCATATGTTCTTTCAAAGAGATTTTGATGTTTTTCCTATTCTGTTATCACTTTGCTATCTGCTTCTCTGACGATTGTGCAATAGGGAGTGAGTGTTTCTGGTAAATGTCTTGATGTGTTGAAAAGTCTTCATACATATTTTCCCCTGTGTCGATACTTCAGTGCTGAATAATATCTGTTGATGGATTTCTATGTCTTGCTTCATCATGTGCTCCGGTCTTGTGATATTTTCTATGCGCAATGAGCAGTGAGATATCTGAGAATTAATGTCTTCCTCTCTCCAGTTCAATCAGTTATCCACTGGATTTTTAAAAAAACTGTCTAGTTATACAGTGTTTTAAAAATGCTATCCTTTATCTCACACTAAGTTTATTTAGTCATCCCCCCTCCTCATACTTTGACAGTACCTCAAAAGTATTATTTTAAATTATGTAATTTTCATTGCTCTTCCCCAGATTTTTCCATCATCTCCCCAGCAAAATGTGAAAAAGTGTCATCCACTTCAGCCACTGGAGCTACATTGCAAGAGATCTGCTGACCCCCTTACATATCCACTGTCTGGAATGCTCCAGAGCCTCCACTTACCCTAGTGTAATAGGGGTGATCATCCCTGAATGACATACAGTCCAAGTAGATTCTGTTCAGCGAATGCGCCTGCACACCCCTTGCATAGCCAGATGGGAGCTCTTAAATTGGTGCAAAGGGTTTTGTTTAGTCCTTCTGCACCTGCATGAGTTTCACCCTACATGAATTGATCCATGTGCCCTGTTCTGCTCATTAGAAATAGTTGTAAACTCAATGCATCTTGGATTTTACTATCAGATTAACGCACTTTCTTCCAGCTTTGCAGTCTGGTCTCTCAGTACTGAAAGACTGTAGCTTGTAATCTTCATTATACATTTCATTTATATTGGTTAAACACAAGTAACTGTAGCCTTTTCCTCTTCCTAGCAATGGGTTGCTACTTCCTAGGCAGTATGAGTTGATCTGTCAGTTACAAGTTACTAGTTACAAAACTAGTTCAGTGGCATGGTGAGGGAAATCTATGTTCTCTTCCACAACTGCCCTGGAAAGATTTGCTTAGAGACAAATTACATACTTCAACAGTAAATCCTTACCAAATCAAATCCTTACCTAGTTTAACGTAGTACTCAATAAGGTAAACACTGAGTTCAAAGATGGTAAATATTGAATATAAGACTGATTTAAACCTAAGTAACAACTTCTGAATGTAGTGACTCATTAGCTTATCATGGTATATTGTTTAAATTAGGGAAAGTAATAAATTAGCCTGTAATCTGTAAATTGTGTCTAAGTTTCATTTGGTATAGTACTGCTATGAATTCATATAGGGCTGCTGAAGTATGCAGTTATCTACATTAATTGTAAGCTATCAAAATGCTTATATAATGACACTTCAAATGACTGCATACTATAATTATCTGGACAATTAAAAGTATCTACATTATCACTGACTTTTGATGAGGTTGCTTGTTCTCGTTCCTTTGGAAACCCTAGCCTAGCTAGTTTAATTGTTTTATTAGTGATTAGCCCCATGGGCTGATTTTGCTCTTCTCAGTACTAATAAGTGTGTTATTCTAAAATTACCGTATTTTGGTTTAATTTCTGTTGGTGAAAGATAGCTTTTGCGCTCCTCAGAGTTCTTCTGTGGAATGACTTGAGAAAGATACAGGTCTATGGAGCTCAAAAGTTTCTCTCTTTCATCAACAGAAGTTGGCCCAATAAAAGATATTATCTCACCCTCCTCGTCTCTCTCATATCCTGGGACGAACATGGCTATGGCAATGCTGCAAACTGTGTTTTAGTTGACTAGTTATTGAGACTAATATATTAGGATTGAAGATTATTTTTCCAGTGTGATTCTTATTGTTGTCTTCTCTCTTTAATATATAGGCAGCGCGGCTCAAAAAATCTTTTCGTTGTTGCCTTGTGGGGGACTTGGGGTAAGTAGAGGCTGTTCCAATATAATCTCTACAGCATAATAGAATTTTAAAATTATTTGTCTTCACTCATGTTTAGTGAGTCCTACACCTCAGGAACTAATATACAATGGAAGAAAGTAAAAGTGAAGCTTTAGTCCTACTGCAGTACTGAATTTTTCTAGATACTGTGCATTGCAATATATTCATAATCTTAGGGTATGTCGATACTAGCAATTTAGGTTGATTTAAGGACAGTTAAGTCGACCTAAATTACTCCAGGTCCATACTGGCCTTTTATTAAGTCGACTTAAGGGCGTCCTTAAGTCGATTTAATAACTACCAGTCTTTAGGTCGACTTAACACTTAAGTTGACCCGTTAAGTTGACCTGAAGCCGATGTGGACACCCTAGGTCAACTTAATTTCCTAAGTCAACCTAGGGGTGGGGAGAAGGGAGCCGCTGGGGCTCCCTTGTGCTGGGGAGCCCTGTCAGCTCCCTTGTCTGGGGAACCCTGGCAGCTCCCTTCTCCCCAGGAGCCCTGGCTCCCTGCCAAAAAGGGAGCTGCAACTTCCTGGGGAGAAGGTCCCTTCTCCCTCGGACCAACGCTGGTCCAGACAAGAAGAGAGCGGCTGCGCTCCCTTCTCCCCGGGACCTGCGTGGGTCCCAGTAGAAGGGACATGTGGCTCCCTTCTCGCTGGGACCCGTGGCTTCCTGGCGAGAAGGGACCTGTGGCTCCCTTCTTGCCAGGACCCGTGGCTTCCTGGCAGAAGAGAGCCATGGATCCCTTCTCAGGGGGAAGCCGCAGGTCCCGGCAAGAAGGAGCCACGGGTCCCTTCTCAGTGGGAAGCCGCGGCTTTCTGCCATATCTACACTTGAAAAGTTAAATCGACTTAACAGAGTCAACTTAACTTTTCAAGTGTAGACATACTCTTAGAATGCAGTGTCACAGAGCGATGTTTTTGTCATGATGGGCGGTATGTTACTTGTCTGTCTTTGTACATACTTTTTTCTTTGTGCATTGTTTTTTGAGAAAAGTAATGTGATAATTAGACTGGCTGTACTGTAGTGAAATATTCTTGGCTATAACAAAACTCTGATAAAGAGTGTTGAAGCATTAATAAAGTACTGTGTTCCACAGAAAGAAAAAAATAAAGTGCTCATATATAACACTTTACATAATGGGAATTACTTACTAGCTACCAGGACATAATTTTTGTTAATAAAATGTTAAATAGAATTTTTGACCAACCTTTTTTATACCAAATTATGGAAACTATTTATTCTGCTATATTGACATGTAACTACCAAGGCAATTCTGTGAGCCAATGAGTCCAGATTTTTAGGGGAAACTGTTGCAATATTAGGAAAAGAATAAAGATTTTGGGGGGAAAAATCCTCTACAGATGGGAACTCTATCAGCATTTGTTAAAAGTCTCCTGTTATTTACTAATGAAAGTAATAATAGTTGAAATGGTTTTTCATCTACAATTTTCTTCACTGATGCTTTCTTTAGATACCCTATGCTCATGGTCTAGAGACCAGTGATTCCCAACCTTTCTGAGTGAAAGCCCCACTAGTTAACACTGAGTAAAACACACACCCCAATGTCCTGACCCATCACTGGCAATAAACACATATAATGATAATAATAGTAACTCTAAATTACATAAATAATAACAATTACGCTTATGGAATAAGAAGCTAAGCCTTCCCTGGCACAGCCGCCACCACATGCTCTGTGTGACCCCGCCTCTTCCTGTCCATCATGTACGGAGGGTAACTGAGACAGTGGGTGATGGTAGGTTGGCTGGGGCTGCTTCTGGCTGGCTGGGGGCCTGGCCAGTTTGGGGCTGGAGGCAAAGGCTGCCCCTCCACTCCAGCAGAACTTGGCACTCCTATGTCCTTGGTGGGGCTGCTTCTTCACTCGGAGCAACTCTTTCTGGCTGGCGCCAGGATCAAGAGGCTAAATGACCTCAATATTACTGAAGCCTCACTGACCTCCTGTAATCATTGTGCCCTCCCAAGAGGGTCATGGACCCCAGGTTGGGAACCGTTGGTCTAGATGGAATCGTAAACAATCACTTTCAATAAAAATCAAGATGTAGTTCTTAGATTATTTGCTGTTGATATGCTGGTGAGTGCTGCACATTTGTTCTAGCTCCCTCTCACTGTTTTTGTCTTCAGGAGTGAAACCATAGCCTCCAGAGTGCAATTGGAGCGAGAAGCCAACTTCCATTGAAATCCTATAAGTTTGCTTTTTCTACTAAAGCTGGCCAATACATTTTATTTGCTTTTGTCCCCCAGACAGATTTCCAGACCATTGTAATCTTTGCTGTGGGTTTTTCTTATTATGAGTTAGTATCATGAAGTATGACCCTGACAAACAGCATATTCAGGTGACAGGGCTTTAACAAAAACAATTTCATATTATAATTGTTATTATTCAGTATTTTTGAAAGATTTCACCAATGGGATTTAAGAGACACAGACCCTCAGAGGGGCTACATCAGTGTGGCTATATTAGCTGAGGATCTGGTCCAGTATTTTAAGCTCGGTGATTATTGGCAATGGCGTGCTATAAATATTCAAGTGATACGTGTGTATGTACACATAAAATACACAATTTCTCAAAGATACAATTACAATTACAACACACAACCAAATCAGATCATAATGAGACAAAACTGTCATTGACGTTTTTGGGAATTTTGATTGACAAAGGAGTGAACAAGGAATGAGTAAAGACTTCAGGAGATGTTGTTCCCATTGATGAGTAAAAAGGCCTTGACACAGAGGTACCTGATACCCAGGATTGCTCAAGTGCATGAGAAAGTCGTAAAGGCTGTCTTGTGCTCACATTGTTTTGGAGGGTAAAATTTTGGAAAATATTAATCCTGAGGAATAGGTCATTAAAATATTGATTAATACATGTGATGAAAAAAATCAGTGAAGAGAGAGAGGGGCTTTGCAGTGCTTCTAGAAATGAGAGGAGTGTGTGCTGTTGTCCTCTGAGTTTACAGCTAACTCAGGGGAGGAAATACTCAGCCAACCTTTGTTCTTCCAGATGTTTAGAGGAACTTGCCCATGTCAAACTCATTTGTCCCATTTCTTATTAAGAACCATATAAATAGAAAGATATGTTATTGCATTGAGCTTTCTATTTCCTGTACTGCGAGTTAGTTTGCCTCTTTTTACTTTATTTTCATGCTTTCTTATGGACACTTTGGGGGTGGGGTGGGGAGAAGGGTGCACAGAGGTTATGACCTTTTCCAAAGTAAATGGTCGGTTTAGGAGACCTTTTTTGACTGTACTTAGTTGTCTCATAGTTAAAATGGGCACTGGAAAAGGGAACTGCTTCAGGTTGAGTAGAAGGCACTTTCTCCATTTACTTTCTATTATAAGAATGGCTGTATTGAAGGGTTATTGTTATTTGATAGTGTTTGGGGTAAGGAGATTAATATTGCTCAGGACACTGCTTGTCTGAATGTATTATGTGTTGGGGTGTATTAATTGGAATGTAGTTTTCTCATTTGCTGGTGAGCAGATCTTCATTTTCTTTTGTTTATTTGTGTGAAAATGATATTCAAGTCTTCTATTCTGTAGTGGAGAATATAGTGGGAAAGAATATATAAAAGACTCCAATTTTTAAGAAGATCTTCTGAGTCTGTGTGGAGTACTCTGTTCTGTGTTTGGAGAGCTGATAAATAATCAGAAATGACTTGCAAATGGCAATATCTAGTGCCAGATTGTCAGCTTGTGTCAATTGGCATAGCTCCATTGAAGTCCATTGACAGCAGTTGAGAATCTAGCTCCTAATGTTACATTACAAAACTCAGAGAAAGTTTGTTCATTCAAAGAATATTATAAACACTGGTGTTAGTTAAAGAAGGTATCTTTGTTTTCTTTCTGTTATTATTATTTGAGTATGCACACAGTGCTTGGCACTTTTTATAAGATTTTCTTTTCTCTGTCTATACAGTAATATGGCTAACTTCTTTTTAAGCATAGTTCCTTGAACTGGGGAGAGAATGGTAAGATGTAAAGTTTTTTGACATTCCTCCCTCCCCCCCACCTCATAAAGAATTGTGCACATGCACATGCACATGCACATGCAAATTAAGCAGATGCAACACTTTTGAATGATCAGTGCCTTAGTGGCCATCTTTATTATGTTAAATATAGTTTGTATTCTGGTTTGAAATAAATGAATGGGTTATTATAGTTAGTGAATTATAGAAAATTGTCAAGTTGTCTTGATACTAATCAAGTTTATCAACTTCTTTACATTGACATGTAGGTAATAAATGATGATTTGGTGTGACAAAGTATTGTCATTATTAGTTTGAGATGGCCATCAAAAGTTGTAAGGTCATCCCAGGGAAAAGCATTGCAACTTAACATTGCTGGTTCTTGACTATGGATACATACTGTATATAAGAAGAAAACAATCTAAAGCAGTACAGAAAACCAGGTGGTGTAATCTTGACAAAATTAGCAGAGTTTAAAATGAAAGTGTCAGCGAAGATCTCTTTAGAAAGGTCAAGAGGAAATACAAAGCAATAATAGATTCATGTTGCAAGGAAAATTCAAGAATGTGCACCGAGCCTGCTTGGTGAAACAGAAGCAAGAGTCTTTTTCCCCAGTAAGATGTAGTGATGGAATGAGAAACTTTAGAGGCTGAGAAGGAAAAGATTTTCAGCAATATGAAAAAGCACCCTCTCCTCCCTCCCTCCCCCCCCAAAAAAAAGGTGGGAGGAGGGGGATAAAGAAAGAGCTAGTAGCTGGTAAGGCTAAAATGATGGAAGCTTTAAATGTTCATTTTGAAATGAAGGAAGGTGAGAAAGAAATATATAGATTGGCAAAGACCAATGATAAGTGAACTAAGACACTAGTGAGATCAAAGTAATTAAAGCTGGAAAGTGGATATAATTAATGAAGGAGAAGCAAATTAAGGAACAGTGGAGAAATTGCTCTGAAAGGTTTCTGAATGGAGAGAGTCCAAAAGAACCATGCTCTGTGATAAAACCAAACAAGGATCTGGTGCCACTGGATCTAAAGAAGTTATGGAAGCATTGAGCCACGTGAAAAATAAGAAAGTTTTCAGCCCTGTTGGCATATCAGCAGAGTATGGAAGTGCCTTGGGCAACAGGCATGAACATATTGACATAACCTTAATTGTATCATGAGGATTCAGATGATGCCTGTAGGAAGAGCACATTAGTACCAATATTTAAAAGCAAAGGAGACATACAGTACTATATACCAGGAGTTGGCAAGCCCTGGCACACGTTCCAAACCTGGCACGTGTGGCTGTTCGGAGTGGTACATGCGCTGGCCCCGCCCCCCAGGCTTCTGACCACATTCTGAGAGACATCATCTGGTGCTTTATGAGGCTGGAACAGATACCTGAGGACTGGAAGCGTGTTTATGTTGATGGCAGCATAAGTACAGACACTGCATATCTAGCTAAGATGGGTATACCGGTAAATAGCATGGCAAGGCTGAGGTGAGGAAAATAAAGTGCCCCACACAGCTAAATCTCCGACACAAGCTCGTTAAACAATGAAGCAGTGTGTTTGTGTTTCATGTCTACCCAGGCATTTCTGCCAATGTAGTATCCCGCTGCCTCCTGGCTGCGGAAACCTTTCCCCACGGCAGTGACAGGGCTGGCTCCAGCAACAGGGAAAAGTTCTGGTTGGGGGAGGAGCAGGGAAAGGCTCCCTACAGCAGGAGCCTTTCCCTTCTGTCTCGCCCCTTCCAGATCCTCTCCCAGCTATCTCCCCCTGCCAGAGCATTTCACTGAGGCATGTAGCTATGCACCACATTAGCAAGTGTAGATTCAGCCTGCCTTTCACTGTGGCATGTGCCACACAGGCAATGCCTGTATTCTGCCATAAACGTAGACATAGCCTCTACCAGATTCATCCAGGACATCTACTAGGGTGCTGTCACCACAGCTGGAAGATCCTATGGAGGAACTAAATACTTTCTCAGAAGAGCGGGAACACATCAAGGCAGGCATAAGGCTCCTTTTTTCCAAGATGTACTTAGAGAAAACATCCAAAAAGTGGCACCCTAGTGAATGCTCTTTTGGCATGATTTAGTGCTTGTGTGGAAGAGCAAAAAGAAAGTGGAAGAAGCTTTAGCGAGATGGGGTGTGGATCTGAAAGTAATAGCATGAAAATCAATAGAAATAAAGCAGAGTATATGGTGTGTAGATTCAACGATGCCTTCCAAGAAGACAAAGAATACTGTAAGTTTGTGGGGGTCAGCCACTACACGTACAGAAGTTTAAGAGTATGGGTTTGGTACTGTGGGACAATGGTGAACTCAGAAATGAACTGATAAGCAGAACAGCAAAGGCTATGGACTAAATAGAGAGACGTGAGGAGAGCGATCTGCAATAGAAGAATTATCCCGCTGAAAATTAAGACCTACAAGATGGTAATTAAGCCTGCACTTTTGTGTGGGTCTGAATGCTGAGCACTGAGGAAGAGACAGGAGCAGGTCTCATAGACTCATAGACTTTAAGGTCAGAAGGGACCAGTACGATCATCTAGTCTGACTGCTGCAAAATGCAGGCCTCAAGACCTCACCCACCCACTCCTGCAATAGGCCACCAACCTATGACTGAGTTATTTACCTCCTTAAATCATGATTTAAGGACTTTAAGATACAGAGAATTCACCGGTAGGTGAGCCATGCCCTGTGCTACAGAGGAAGGCGAAAAACCCCCAGAGCCCAGGCCAATCAGCCCTGGGGGAAAATTCCTTCCCGACCCCAAATATGGCGATCAGTTAAACCCTGAGCACGTGGGCAAGTCTCAACAGCCAGTTATCCAAGAAACAATTCTCTGTAATAACTCAGAACCCACCCCACATACTCTCCCCTCTTAGGCTACTTGTAAATCCACCACACGTAGCCAAGTATCAGTCAATTTCCAAAATAGGCTAATCATACTATCCCCTCAATAAGTTTATCAAGCTCAGATTTGAAAGCAGTTATGGTTTTTGCCCCCACAACTCCCCTTGGAAGGTTATTCCAGAACTTTACACCTCTAATGGTTAGAAACCTGCGTCTAATTTCAAGCCTAAATTTCTTGATGGACAGTTTATAACCATTTGTTCTGGTGTCCACATTGGTGCTGTACTCAAATAATTTCTCTCCCTCCCTGATGTTAATCCCTCTGGTGCATTTATAGAGAGCAATCATATCCCCCCTCAGCCTTCTTTTGGTTAAGCTAAACAAGCCAAGCTTCTTGAGTCTCCACTCGTAAGGCAGGTTTTCCACTCCACAAACCATCCTTGTAGCCCTTCTCTGCACCTGTTCCAATTTGAATTCATCCTTTTTAAACATCGGGGACCAGAACTGCACACAGTATTCCAGATGGGGTCTCACCAGTGCCTTGTACAGTGGCACTAACACCTCCCTGTCTCTACTTGAAATACCTCTCCTGATACATCCTAGAACCGCATTAACTTTTTTCACGGCCACATCACATTGGCAGCTCATAGTCATTCTATGGTCAACCATTACTCCCAGATCCTTCTCCTCCTCAGTCTGTTCCAACTGATGCATCCCCAACTTATAGGAAAAATGCTTGTTGTTTGTCCCTAAATGCATGACCTTGCACTTCCCATTATTAAATTTCATCCTGTTCTCGAATACAGCGGTAAAATGTTAAGATGGATGCTTAGCGTTATAAGGATGGACTGTGTTTGGACTGACTGGATTAGGAGAGATGTGAAGATGGTACCAATTATAGAAAAGCTGAATGAATCCAGGCTTAGATGATTTGAGCAAAACAGTGCAGGTTTCTCAGGGAAAGAGAAATGATGCCTAATTCTAATCTCTTAAAATTGCCTGAATTAGGTTTTCCACATTAGAGATTCAATTTTTAACATTTTATCTCTTAGGACCTTCATGAGGTTCAACAAGGGCAAGTGCAAAGTCCTACACTTAGGACGGAAAAATCCCATACACTGCTACAGGCTGGGGAGCAATCGGCTAAGTAGCAGCGCTGTAGAAAAGGACCTGGTGGTTATGGTGGACGGGAAGCTGGATATGAGCCAACAGTGAGCTCTTGTTGCCAAAAAGGCCAATGGCATATTGACCTGCATCAGTAAGAGTGTTGCCAGCAGATCGAGGGATGTGATTATTCCCCTCTATTTGACACTGGTGAGGCCGCATCTGGAATACTGTGTCCAGTTTTGGGCTCCCCACTACAGAAAGGGTATGGACAAATTAGAAAGAGTCCAGGAGAGGGCAATGAAAATGATTAGGGGGCTGGGGCACATGACTTATGAGGAGAGACTGAAGGAACTAGGCTTATTTAGTCTGCAGAAAAGAAGACTGAGGGGGGATTTGATAGCAACCGTCAACTACTTGAAGGGGTGCTCTAAAGAGGAGGGAGCTAGGCTGTTCTCGATGGTAACAGAGGACAGAACAAGGAGCAATGGTTTCAAGTTACAGCTGGGGAGGTCGAGGTTAGATATTAGGAAAATCTTTCTCACTAGGAGGGTGGTGAAGGGTTGGAATGGGTTGCCTAGGGAGGTGGTGGAATCTCCATCTTTGGAGATATTTAAGGTCCGGTTGGACAAAACCCTGGCTGGGATGATTTAGTGGGAGTTGTCCTGCTTTTAGCAGGGGTTGGACTAGATGAGCTCATGAGGTCCCTTCCAACCCTATGATTCTATGATCCATGCAGTTTGAAACTTTTGAAAGACTGGGAATCTCCCTTTTTCAATGGTGATCTTAATTTCTGCTCTTCAGAGATGCAATTTTTTGGACTTTACACTGTTCCAGGACTGTGTATTGTCAATTCCATCCCTCATGGTAGTGTAATTTTGGGGAGAAATTCCACGTGTTAGAGAAAGAAAGAGACTGCTTTAAGATTAGTGGTTTTAATTATAAATGATGACTCCTAGAAGTTACTCAGAGGTTTAGGATGTTAGCAGTCTCCCAGGAAAAATGAGTAAAGTGCAGGGGAGATGGCCAAAAGACAATGCTAAATGAAAATTGTTATGTGGCTCTGAGAATTATCAAAGGGTTCCACAATTCCTTATGTGGATATTGCAACCTGAGATGTGATAGACCATTACACCTACATTATGTCACCTGAGAGGTGATGAATTTATTACAGTGCCTCCCTATGAATTGTATTATGAAATGGATAATTATGGGAAGCAGAAATTTTTTTTTAATACGGGTAAGTTTAATCTTTTTTTTTTTTTCCAGTATGGCACTAAAAAAAAGTGATTGTTTTCCTACCCATCTGACTTGCTGTTGTGTGAAGAAATCTTGAAATCATTTCTCAGCCATATTTTTTGTCTAGTTGATAGGCAAAAAAACCCACAAAAGCAAGGAAGAGCAGGCTTTTATGATAATGTCATCATCGGCTCCCAGCTTCAAAAGCTTCTGCGGCTTTTGAGTTGTCATTTATAACTTAGAACTGAATCGACCCATAGTTCCCTTGATACATTTAGAGAAATTGATAACAGACCACTTCTTTTATAGCTCAGAGGAGGCAACTCCAATCACATCACTATTGGCAGTCAATATTATTTTCTGACATGGTTGTAAAAGTATAAAGGGGTTTATGGCATTTGTTTAGATGAGGAATGGGCTCTCAAGCTGTGCTAGGGTTTATGGGTCCAGATTAGTGAGTAGCAAAGGGAATATGATGTTTGCAAACAGGATATGATTTTATTTAAGTTTGGGTTTCATACTTTGATCCCTGGGGACTGCCCTGCAGACAGAAGAGAATTCCACTTTTATCATGAGAAAGGGCAGTCATCCAACACCAAGATGGGGGGAAAAACAACAACCACCCAGCTATGTGCAAAGTCAGATCTTTAAATTGGAAGAGGAGGAGCTGTGGAAGAGTCAAGAACAATACTCTGCATGAAATCAGACTTGCACAGCATAAATGTTGAGAGAACAAACTGAACAGTAGTCCGTGTACTAAATATTGATGTATTTTGACCAGTTTAGTCACACTCAGTGGTGCAGAATGGTCTCGTGGATATTCTGTACATGAACAGTGAATTACTTATAAGTTTGCTTTCATGTATACAAACCACAGGTCAAAGTATCTTCCAGTGTAAATGGATGCAGTTTCATGGACTGCCTAGTGGAGCTTTGCTTATTGACACCAATAGAAAATTTTAACCTGTAACTACTCAGAAGAAGAAAGTGTAGAGGTGTGTCTGTGTTTCTAGGTATATAAATAAGTTTTTAAAAATGCAAGACGCTTTTATTTTTAAGGTTACAATCTTTTAGAATACTGAGTCAGGCTGGTAAATGGTTTTTTTGTTTATGTATTATTTTTTATTTCTCTGGCTTTTCTTAATGTTGTGTCTGACTGGTGTTATCTCCTGTATCTCACTACTTTGATAGTAGTTTATTAGTGAATATTTTGGACCGGCATCTGTACAGTGCTGCAAACCCTGGGTCACCTAAGTTGTCCTTACTCGTGAAGTTGCTTTTTTAGCACGATGGGCTTATTCATGTTAGTGAGGACTATTTGTGTGAGTAATGGTATTCAGGACAGGGCTGGACTTGTGCAAATTCAAGCTGTCCACACAGAGAGGACTAAACTTTTCAGGGCTTTCAGGCTAGCATCTTTCTGAAGCATGACATTTATCTGAAAAAAAAAAAATAAAACTGTGTACATGTAAGACTTCATTTGGGTAAAGAAGCAGAGGTGGACTCTGGAGCACCTCATATAATTGGGATAGTACTGATATTTTTCATGGACTGTTGCAGCCTTTTGGCAAATCTGTGAACACAGACCAAATCTGCAGAGTCTGAGATCTCACAGTTCCCCCAGGAATGGGTGGTTCTGAGACTGTACCATTGTCCACAGCACAGTATACTTGTCTAAAGAGATTTAAGAGTAGATATTCTGTCCCATTCATCTCCTTTTGTAAGAGTCAGGTAGCTCCTGTGCCACCCTCCACACAGCCCCCCAGCACAGAGTCATGATGGGGGTAGTAAGAGATGTAGTTTGTTGTTTAACTAGCACATAGTCCCTTGACTTTGTTACCAATGGGTATAAGTTAGAAGAGCTTCAATTTGCTCAAACTTGTACAGGGCTATGACTGATGGCTAGACTGATAATTGAGGAGACATAACACTTTCCAATCCCTTTTTTTACCAGGTATAATTTTGGTAAACCACAGAATCTGTCCCTTTAGATCTACTTTACCTCATTTTTAACAAGGAAGGTCTTTCTTAATAGCATTCACAATTTCACAGGTGTTAAGGCAACTCAAATTATAGAACACCAAATATCATGTGGAACGTAGAGAATTATGATACAATGCCATAAATTCAACCTCTCGAGGATTTTATTTCATTTTGTGGTTTCCACAAAAATATCAAGCACCCCAAAGCTTGCAAAGCACAGAGTAGTGTCATGTAAAACAGAGAATCCAGCCTTACTTGTAAGTGGGATATTAAACATTATACCAATACATTAATTTTAAATAATTTTATACTACATTATATACGGTTTACACACACATATGTATGTTCATAGTCCACCAAAAACTTACACACACACACACACACACACACACACACACACACACACACACACA